>OX596011.1:30116504-30208893 GCA_951394025.1 Heteromyza rotundicornis | reverse complement strand
CGCGACACGAATGTTGTTGTTTTTATTGTTTGTTTTGTTTTTTTATGTTTCCCTTTTGTTCGGGGCGACGGGCGAACAAAATCGGAGGAACAAAATCACACACGCACTGACCGAATTAACGCACTGCACAATTTTATTGATTGTCACTTTTTATATAAATATATTTGTTTTGCTTAATTTGTTAAGCAAAACAAATTCGACACTCGCGGGCGGAATGCGGCCGGCGCGCGGAAGAAGAAAGCTGAATATTTTTGTTTGAGCTGTCAAAGTTCTCTTGCTTTCTTCTCCTTTCTTTCGCTTTTGCTTTCGTTAAGTTAGCTCAGTGAGCGGCGGCGATCCGATGAGGGTATTGCCAGCCTCGCCATTACAATAGTAAATTGTCAAAACCTGGACTAAAGCTTTTGTACTTTTTAAACCTGTTTGAGGGAGAGGAATTTGAGAACATTTATGCCTTCGCCTATACGTACATGAGTGCCGCCAAAATGTATATTTCATTTTGGTGGGTGCAGGGGGGTATATGTAAATTTGCCAAACACACCTAGAAAAATCTGAAGAGATTTTTCGCATATAGGTATGGGTAAAGCCCCGACTGCGGACACTGGTTTCTGCGTAAGCCGCACTCTATGTATGTGGGAAGATAAATGGAAAGTGAGCATCATAGGCGCTCATATATTCTAATTCTTGAGTTCTTTTTGAGCAGGGAAGAAGGAGAGTGGCAAAAGCTTTGGTTTTTCTTAAATTTAATTGAAATTAGTTGTTTCCAAAATTTGGATAATTTTCTTTCCTTTTTTTTAAATTGTATTTTTTTTTGAGTGGTGAAGTGGAGCTGTTGCCATCGTCGGACTGTGGCTGGAGGACAAGTGGTCCAAAGGGAGTATTTTTGCGCGCTGGTTTAGTTTTGCCAGCTAGTGTTTATTTTGCTTTATTTTATTTGTGGCAGTCGGCCATTTAGTGTTTTGAATTTGAGGATTGAATAGAGTTGAACAGGTTGTGTTCGGTCGTGATTTATTTTGGTGAAGTGTTTCCGTCCAAGTAGTTTGCTTGGGATTTGTTTGGCCGTTTTCCCCCCATACCGCGAGGGTCGTCTTAAATCCCACGCTTCGCGACTGTGCTTTTCGGGCAAATAGGGAATTTAATTATCGCGTGGGATTTTCGATTTTAGTTTGTTTCATAAAGTTTAGTTAAAATAGCGCGATAAGTTCTTCTTGACAAAATGAAATTTTGTACCCTTTGGAAAGGGGGATGTGGGGCAAAGGGGAGCGGGATGGAGCCAATTTAAAGTTCTAACTCTCGTATTTTGTAAGCTACAAGGCTGAAATTTTTTACTTAGGTTCGCATTTGGGAAAAAGAGTAAAAAAGGGGGAAAAAAGGGGGAAAAAGGGGGGGAGAAAAAAATTAAAAAAAAAAAAAAGAGGAAAATAAAAAAAGAGTAAAAAACAAGTTTTTTAAAATATAACCCTTTAACCGACTAAAAAGCTGAAAATAAATTTATTAAGAATAAAGTAGCCAAAAACCCTTAATTTTAAATCGAAATTGCTGAAATTAATTTCAAGGAAATTTATTTTCAGCTTTTTAGTCGGTTAAAGGGTTATATTTTAAAAACTTGTTTTTTACTCTTTTTTTATTATATATTTTAAAAATCTTCCTTGAAAAAATCAAAGTTACAAAGAAAAAATATCGTTTTGAATAAAATTGAAAATTTTTCCTGGAAATTTCGTACGGTATTTTTGCTTAATTTTGAGAAATTTTTATCTAAAATTGACTACTTTTGTAAAATTTTATACAAATTTTCCAAAAAATCAACTTAAAAAAAATTCTAAAATTGCATCCAAAAAATGTTATACCCCCAGGTAAAAAGTTTAAGCTATATGTCAGTTTTTGCATCCATCAGGCACAATATTAACTTTCTGGCACATTTTTTGAAACGAATGAAAAACTAAAACAAACAAAGAACAGCAAGTCAACGACCTTAACAAAGAACAGCAAGTCTACGACCCCATAATACCAGTATCTCAAATGAAAAAGACAATAGAAACAATTGTAATTCCAAAAAAATGTTAATTAACATTACTTAAATTTTGTGTACGATATGATGGGGGTAAAATTTTTTAAAAGTTTTTAAATAATAGGTACTTACTTTTTAATAAAAAATTGTTTTGCTTAAGTTTTGAAATATTTGTTATTGTTTTAGCAATAATTGATTGCTGTTAAAAAGTGTTGCAAAAGTGTAAACAATTTAGAAAAAAAATCAGTAGGGAATTAACAAAAAATCTTAAAAAATCATAATAACAGTGGTTAGGTATAGTATATTTTGAACATTATGTTAATTTTTTTTTTTTTTTTTAAATAAAATATTTTTGCCATAACATTGTTTTTTTTACAAAATATCACAATAAGCGTGCTTACGCGTGCTTATTTCGCCCGAATTTCGTGCTTATTTGCTTGCTTGTTTTGAGGCGGTCCCTGATGTTGGTGGCATGGAAAGAAATGGTCAGCGGGGTGGCAGCTTGACACCTCTCTTCGCGAAAAAAAATTTGCGACCACACCCAGGTAGCTGTATATGTTGGTGGTTTTCGGCTATGTCGTTCCCGGTGGCGAGTATGGAATAGTTGTTAGCGTAAGAAACGATACTGTTTAGGCCAAAAGCTTAAACATATCGCTGCCTGTGCAACCCTTCAACACCTTACGACATCTACTTCTGTGCGCCGCTGTGAAACGGTGGGCGCTAGTGAAGCTGTAAACTTTCAACCCTCGGCCATTCGGCAATGGCGCTATTATTAGTAAAATCAACTATCAACGAAGGACAGATCTGCGTCTTCAACTCCATCATCGAAGGAAGAACAGCAAACTGCAACTCAACCCAACCCATCAGCAGAAGGAAGACAACATTTCATAGAAACTTCACTTCAACCCGATCTTCAGCATCAACCTCATATTCAGCGTGAAAAAATACATGAAAAACAGCTTTAGTTTCTCAAATAAATGTCGATTAGAATAAAAATTCCGCACTTTTAAAAGACCAAAAAATAAAAATGTTCTTAATTCTATGCGTTCTCGTATCTTAAAAGCGAAAAGAGATGCAAAAAAACAATGCTGTAGAACTGAGAATTTTCTATAAAATACTTTTAAAACTATTAAAATCGGTGTTACCATTCAAAAGTTTTAGTACTAAAACTACAGAAAGTGCATGTTTTGAGTTTCTGGCGAAATGGAGCGTGCTGGAAAAATGTCATGATTATATTCGGATTTAGCGTATCAAAATATATTAGAAACAAGCATGTGTTATCACTTAACAAAAGTACTGTCGAACAGAGTTGTGTTTCGTTGGACTTAGACCCATTAGCAGTGTTTGCCAGGTTGACGTCTTTGACGTCATTTTGACGTTTTTCGACCCAAATTACGTTTGAGGTTTTTTGACTAATAATGACGTTTTTCAAGACTTTTTGACGTTTTTTGCTCAAAAATTACGTTATTTCATGTTTAAATATTGAGAAATATAGAAAATTAGCGATATATTTCCGAATATATTCTAAATTTGATCCTTTTCCTGTTTTATAATAATTCAATGAATTTTCCTCGTGATCCGATTATGGAAAATGTACCTAAATGAGTAATTTTATTTTAGGACGATAATCGACAATGTCAAATTAACTTTAAGGTGATATCTAATCAAATGAATAAATTAAAACAACGGATGTGCAGTTTGTTCTGATGAAATCATTACTACTACCTCAGTGTTTTGTACTTGATTTTGTTCGTGTATACTTAGCTTGTTGGAAAGGTAGTAGAATTCTCCTACTGCTATCGCTTATGTATATTTGGCATTGTCGATTTTGGTCCTAAAACACGATTGTCCATTTAGGTAAATTTCACATAATCGGATCACGCAGAAAATTAGAGGTTAGAGAAATGGAAAGTGAGCGTCATATATGCGTTCATATCAGGGATGTCAGATTCCGGGGAATTTCCCGATTTGCGGGGAATTTCGAGTCAAGCGGGGAAGAGGGGAATTTTTCCATTTTGCGGGGAATGATTCGGGGAATTTTTTTCAAATCATTCCCCGCTATTTTGGAAATTTTTTCCAAAAAATTGCATCATTTTTGCAGCTTTTTTTTCTAAAACAAATATGTATACATTGAGCAAAATACTAAAAAATGGAACGTTGCGCTTAGAAAGCCACTCTTTTTTCGTTTTCTGAGTGCACTGAACATACCCAACATATGTTCATTTGCTAAAGACGCGCCAAAAGCAAACGTTTGGATGAAATATTGTAAGTTTTTCTTGAAATTATGGAATTTTTATATAAAAATAATAAATGTAAATCTTAAACGGTTTTGCAGGCGATGCCAAAAGAAAAAACAATTAAATACTTGTCTTCGTGGGAAGAAAAAGAAGAATTTCGAAAATGGCTAAGAAAAAGTAAGCGAGGCAGTGAATTCTACTCTTGTTGTTTTTGCAATTGTGAAGGGAAGGCTCACCTGTCTGACATTAAAAGGCACGCGGAGTCTATTATGCATCGACATAAAGCACAATCAATCCAGCAGCAGCCAACGATTACTTCAGCACTCTCCGCCACTTGGAACTTTCAGGAAAAGATCAAACAAGCGGAGCTGTATATTGCATCATTCATTGTTCAAAACAATTTGCCTTTCGAATTGGCACCGTCTTTATGTGAATTAATTCAAATGCTAAATGCTAAGTACGGCCCACAATTGAAGGATATGGCAATTGGGAGAACTAAGGCGACTATGCTCATCAAAAACGTGTTGGCAGAAAACGAAAAGGAGGCAGTCATCAAGTTGCTGCAAATAAAAAAATTTGCAATTTCATTGGATGAAAGTACGGACAGATGCAATACAAAAACCTTGGCAGCAGTTGCAAGGGTTGTGGACGATAATCTACAGCCCGAAGATCATTTTCTGTTTTTGGAAGAGGTGGATGATTCTACAGCAGTTGGACTTGGAGATATGGTAGCCAATTTTTTTGAAAAAAACAACATTCCTTTCGAAAATTGTATTGGATACGGATCAGACGGAGCGAATGTCATGTGTGGCTCCAAGTCATCTTTAAGTACCATTCTCAAAAACAAAAATCCTTCTATTGTACACATAAAATGTGCAGCACATTCTATGCATTTATGTGCTCAAAACGCAGCAAAAAAATTGCCAGCAGATTTAGAAAATTTACTTAGAAATATTCCTGGCTATTTTTCACACTTTAGAATTTAAAAATTTTGAAGATCTGTGGGGTACTGATAAATTGAAACTAATCCATCCATCTCTTACACGATGGCTTGCAGTTAAAGACTCTGTTGTGCGTCTGATAAAGTTGTGGAAGCCAGTTACCGCTTATTTTCGTAATCAAGCTGAACTTTTTCCTAACAAGTCAAATAAAGCTATACATACAAAATTACAAGATCCTACAACAAAGTTATATTTCGAGTTTTTGGAATATGCGTTGCCTTTTTTAACATCGTTTAACGTAACTATGCAAAGCGAAAAAGTAAAAATTCATTTAATGTTTGACAAAATTGAGAGTTTGTTGAAATTGTATATGTCGAATTTCTTAAAACCAGAATCTTATGAAGGTAAACTTTTACAAGATGTTGATTTTAATAATTCAGATAATCATTTAACTACAGATTTATATTTGGGTGGTAAAGTAGAAAACTCTTTGTCCAATACAGAAATCCGAATCGAAGAAAACGAAATTGTAATATTCAAAAGAAACTGTTTGAACTTCTATGTTGAAACTCTTCATCAAATAATAATTAGATTTCCTTAAATCCAATAGAGTTAATTACACAGAAATCTAAATTTCCATGGGCTCAGTTTTTTTCTCATGTTATTGATGAATTTGAATTTATTTCATTAGATAATGAGTACAGATTATTGAAGTCAATGGCTTTAAATATTACAGAAGCTGTAGATTTTTGGAGTAAGGTATGTTCCATGAAACGTAGAAATGAGGAGTTAATGTTTCCTTTGTTGAAAAAACTTGTTCAACATATTTTTACAATTCCTCATTCCACGGCTTGTGTGGAAAGAATTTTTTCACAAATAAACATGAACAAGACTTATATACGAAATAGACTGACCACAGATACAGTACAAGCTATCCTTTATGCAAAAAGTTTGTTTAAAAAGAATTCAATGGAAAAAATTGAATTTAATAAAACAATATTAATGAAATTTAATAAAGAAATTTATAACTCAAAAGACATAACCATATGTGATATATAAATATTGTGGAAATGCAGTTGAGCTGCACCCCGTATTTTTTTTTAACTATTGTACCTCAATTTTAATTTTAAACATAAAAATTTTATTAACTGTGAAGTAATTTAATTTTTTTGTTTATTTAATTTAATTTGTTACATAAATATGTATTTATGAAGTGTATTAAATAAAAACTTTATAAATGTTGAAATGTACAATATTTTGTGGGAAACATTTTTTTCGGGGAATTTTTTTGAAATCGGGGAATTTTGGAGGGTGATGCGGGGAATTTGGCCAATTCCATCTGGCATCCCTGGTTCATATAGACAAGTTCTTTAGTTATTTTTGAGCAGGGAAAAATTAATTTGAATTTTGAATAATTTGTTTGGGAAAATTGTTGATAATTTTCTTTCTTTTTTTATTGTTTTTTTTGAGTGGTGAAGTGGAAGCGGTTGCCATCGTTTGAGTGTGGCTGGAGGACAATTGTTCAAAGGAAGTATTTATCCGCGCTGGTATAGTTTTTCCAGCTAGTGGTTTTTTTTTGCTTTATTTTATTTGTGGCAGTTGGCCATTTAGTTTATTGAATTTGAGAAAATTAATAGAGTTGGACAGGCTGTGTTCGGTCGTAATTTGTTTTTTTGGTGAAGTGTTTCCGTCCTGAGAATTTCAAGTTGTTTGCTTGGATTTCGTTTGGCCGTTTCCCATTCTTCCATATTCCACTTTTTGTTGTAGCGTCACACACTTGAGCCGAATTGGTTGCTGGACCTCGATTTTATCGAAGTCCAGCCGGTGAATTGATTCTGCAAAGAATCATGAGAGGGGTTCAGACAGTTGGTCTAATCCAACCATTCAAGTGTTCCAAAAAAAAAAAATTTTGTTAGTAGCGTTAAAATTATATATATATTGTGTCAATAATTTTTCGCTTGGTACCAGGTAAATTTCAGTTTTCGGTATTCTTATAAATATATATATGGTGGTGCAATAAAGCCGCGTCAAAGAAGGCCGTACGGCTTTATTTCCAAAAACGCCCATTCGGTTTTATTTCCATTTTGTTTCATTAAAAAGAGACTTGTTTGAAGAGGAATGCAAATTATTTAAAGATTGCTCTAATTTAGTACAGTTCGATTTGCATAGCTCATGCTGAATATGTGAGTTAAATATCGTTTTGTTCGCAATGAGAGCGCCGCAAGCGAAAATTTGGTACAAAAATCGCCCAATATTTTGTACAAAATTTTCATTTAAAAAATTTTTTTTTTGTCTGAAATGGATGAAATTCCTATACTGTGTTCAATTTGTCGGTAAATTGTTTAAAATTTCACTCATATTTTTCCTTAAACTTATTCATGTTGTTGTTATTATGTGTTCTTTCAATTTTTTATCATAAAAGTTAATTAAATTATAATTGGAGTTTTTTGAAATTACGGCTTTATTTCACATTCCGCCTTTAAAAAAATTTTGTTTAAGTGAAATAAAGCCGTGTCGGCTTGAGTTAGCGGGGCAATTAGGGAATTTTTAATTATCGCGTGGGGATTTTTAACGTTGAGTTTTGTTTTATTGAATTTTATAAAGTTTTAGATTAAAATAGCGTGATAAGCTGCTTTCAACGAGGGGCTATTTTAACTAGAGTTTTAAATAATTTTTTTCACAATTTTTTTTTAAAATAATTTAATAATATTTATTAAAATTTTTTTTTAGATTGTATTTTTTAAAAAAATTTTGTTTTGTTGTTTTAATAAAAGTTTGTGTTTTGGTGTACCTTGTGTTTTTTTATACCGTTTTACTAATTGGTTTTTATTTTGAAGTTTTTTTAATCGATAATTGTTGTTGTTATCGGCCTTCTTGTATTTATTTAATCGTTGTTGTAGGCTTTGGCCGTGTCAAAAAAATAAAACAAGTTTTAACTTTTGCTTTTTTTATTTATTCGATATTTCGATTGACGTTGTCAATCATCATCAGGACGTATTTGGAACGTAGAAACAGTAATAACAAATTATTTTTATAAGAATTCACATTTAACATATTTAACAAAAATAATAAAGAAAAGGACTAAATATAAAAATTTAAAAATCACAATATAAATATTAAAAACTAGTTACCAGTGACACTGAACAACACTGTTGCGCAGAGTGACTTTCGTCAACTGGTTTTTTGTCTAATTAAATGTTTGTAAATATGAGCGCAATTGTCGGTGTCTGTTTTGTAGTTGAGTCTCTTTTGTCTAGATGTGTTAATTATATGGAGCATTTCCATCGTGTATCGTCGTTTGTAATTGTTCTCTTGTTGCAAAATCTTCGTTTCGTCAAAATTGGGAGAGTGGCCCCTTTGTATACAGTGGGCTGCAAGTGCTGTTTTGTTGTCATTCTTGTTGTTTAGGTCCGATCTGTGCGCTGATATTCTTGTTTTTAATTTTGATTTTGTCGTTCCAACATATACTTTTCCGCATATATTGTCTCCGTCTCCTTTACATGTGATTTGGTAGATAAGGTTCGATTTGTCCATGTCTTCAATTTTAGATTTCATGTAGCTGTAGATTTGTCGTAGGGTGTTGTGAGATTTTGGTGCTAGTTGAATTTTATTGTTGTTATATAGGTCGGTTTTCTTAAATTTTTCAGTAAAGCCTGCTACGTATGTCACTCCTTTGTATATTAGTGGTTCTTTTTGTCGGTTGTTGTTGTCTTGAGGTTTGCTTTCTTTTAGCAGTCGAATTATTGTTGGTTTGGGAAAGTCGTTTTTATTTAATATGTGTATGAGACATCGTGATGGAGGAAATTTTAGACAAATTTATGAACAATATAAAACGAAAACCGAGACTATTAACTAAATACGTTGATGATATTTTTTGTATTGTGAAAACGGACGCAGTGGAAACTACATTAAACAGCTTGAACATTTGCCATAGACACATCAAATTCACGCTAGAAGAAGAAAACGATGTATACGATGTATATGTTGGAACGACAAAATCAAAATTAAAAACAAGAATATCAGCGTACAGATCGGACCTAAACAACAAGAATGACAACAAAACAGCACTTGCAGCCCACTGTTTACAAAGGGGCCACTCTCCCAATTTTGACGAAACGAAGATTTTGCAACAAGAGAACAATTACAAACGACGATACACGATAGAAATGCTCCATATAATTAACACATCTAGACAAAAGAGACTCAACTACAAAACAGACACCGACAATTGCGCTCATATTTACAAACATTTAATTAGACAAAAAACCAGTTGACGAAAGTCACTCTGCGCAACAGTGTTGTTCAGTGTCACTGGTAACTAGTTTTTAATATTTATATTGTGATTTTTACATTTTTATATGTAGTCCTTTTCTTTATTATTTTTGTTAAATATGTTAAATGTGAATTCTTATAAAAATAATTTGTTATTACTGTTTCTACGTTTCAAATAGGTCCTGATGATGATTGACAACGTCAATCGAAATATCGAATAAATAAAAAAAGCAAAAGTTAAAACTTGTTTTAATTTTTTGACACAGCCAAAGCCTACAACAACGATTAAAAAAAAGTTTTTTTAATCGTTTGGGGTGGCAGCGGAGTATCGGCTGTCAGAGTGAAAAATGCAATCCCGGGATCCCGGGATTAGTCCCGGGATTTGGACTTTTTTCAATTCAACCAAAATTCAGTAAAAAAATGTTATATTAAATCGAATTCAATTGCTTTTAATATACATATACTATAATATTTTGGAAATTGCGCAAATAATCTTACAATATTCAAGGTTTTTATTGGATTTTTTTTAATATTAGAAAAAAGTTTGAATTACTTTAAAACATGTAGAATAAAATACTAATTGGAATAGATTTGGTCTTTGGAATCTTGGGTTTCCGGTCAGAATAAGATCATTTTAAAAATGTGTCGTTTGATCCACATTTCTCGAACAACTCTTGACCTGAACATTTTGTCGAACATTTTAATATACGGAATTGGAATTTGTATTTCATGTCCCGAACGATGTTCGATGTATTTTTTGATCCGATTTCCATTTAAACAAAATGGATTTGAGTACTTTATAGTCTACTGAACTATTTTTTGTTTAACCCATTCATGACGAGCGTGCCCATATGGTAACGCTGATAGCGTTCTACGGTATGTGCAATTACAAAAATATTTGAACGAATATCACTAATACGTGATGTTAATAAAGCATACTTTGATCTTTCTTTTGATATATAACTCTAAGCCATCGCCCGTCAGTAGCGGTCGTGGCGGATAATTGAAAAGTAGTGTTTTTAAAAAGTGTGCAAAAATAGCGAAAAGTCACGACCTTTCCAGTAAGAATATTTTTCATTGCCATAAAAAGTTTTATATTTTGAATGTTTTTTTTTGGCATTTGGGTAAAATATCAAAGTATTAGAAAACGTATAAAATAAAATTAGTTATAACTTCTGTGTTACCTTTTAATCATTTTGAATTTTGCTGTTACCATATGGGCACGCTCGTCACAACCCTAGCAAATTTAAATTTTCTTACTGAAATTGTTTGTATGAGCTTTTTTTATGTAAAATTAAATATATTTTTTTGTGTATATTGATTTGAAAGTGTGTTTGTGTACTTAATATAATTACAAACAATTTTTTTTTTAATATTCAGATTTTAAATAATTTTTGTACGTGTTTATTTACATATTTGCGTACATATTTGAGTATTTTTTGTAAAATGAAGTAAATTTATCTATAAATTTTCTTTAAAGTGTGGTTATGTACTTGGTGTACTTATGAAAAATTAGCAGCACCTCATAAGTTGATTTAGACATAACATATGTCTGTCCGATATTTTGATTGATATGGGCTATTGAAGAAGCTAAATGAAAGCTAGGCGGTCCAAACATTGAATTTATCCCTTGGAGGTCCTAGAAGGAGTTGGTTTAACAAATGGGCGAAATCGATCAACTGCCACGCCTACCTTCCATACAAGTGAAAGTCGAGTTTTGTAACAAATGTTACCCAATTTCACGGTAATTGTGGTAGGAAAATTCTCCGTAAGATATATTGTCCAATACCACGATCATGACATGACATCATGACGCATACAAAATCCATGTCTAAGATGGCTAGGTCATGTCGAGCTGATGAATGTAAAAAAGTACTACTAAATGGAGCACATATGAGTACCGTCGGTGGAATGAGCAGAAGATGGCGACCAGGTCTCAGATGGAAGGGTGCATGGTATATATAGGTTTACTTCGACCGGTTGAAACTTACTCAATTGTTTTTTAACAAATCTACATTACGATGACATTTAGGCGAGCATAATTTTATTTGACTGGACAAGATGATTAGGAGGAAGATGTAGCAGGTACTTCCTATGGGCTTCATCGTAAACCTCTTTTACAGCCATGTAAGTTGTGTATGTCAAATGAAATGATGACGAGGACCTTTCCAATTTCAGTTCATATGGAGATATTTCTTAAGTTATTGAAAACCTAAGCAGTATTTTGGTGTAGGTACATATTATATACAGTGGCGGACAGATAATTAGGGCCAGCCTTGAGTGACTGCCAAAATTTTAAGAATATCAACTTGATTACTATTGAAAAGGTCTATCGGACCCCATTCTATGATGACTACCAGGACACTTATTAAGAAAATCCTAGTTGAAAACTGACCTACTTTTCTAACTTTTTTCCTTGGGGCTATACAATTTTTTTTTATGAAAAAATGTGCGTTTTTTAAAAACAAACTACTTTGTTGAAGAAACGTTTGTGATCAAAAATGCTCCTGAATTTATAGAATTTTTTTTAACAAAATTTTTTTTTAAAAAAACTTTTGGATTTAAAAAAATTAGTCGATTAAAAAAAATCTTAAAACATTGCTAAACTTTCAAAAATTTAAAAAAAAAAGTTGTTGTAAACAATAATATCTTAAATTAGGTAATTTTGCTAGGGTTGTGACGAGTGTTACCATATGGTAACGGCCAGGGCTGGGCAAACGGAGAGCGGTCCAAAAAAAAAAGTTAGAAATTCGTTTCTTAGGTCGTTTCTAGGTATTCCTGAAAAAATCTTGAAAAAATTCCGAAAATTTCGCTCTCGTCATCCATGGGTTAAATTTGTTGACGTAATGAAAATATGCCTAAATTGCCTTCACGTATTGGTACAAGTTTCTGCAATGCGTATTGCATATTTTTATAACCCTTATATTAACTTGCTTTGGGCGGACTATATATATATATATAAATATATATATATATAGTGCGGCGAGCTTTTTCATACACTTCCACATGAGGTAGAGAGCTGATAGAACTCCGGTGACAATGCATTCTATTAAATTTTGGGGTCCATCAGAGGCGTAGGGGGCCGTGGGGGGACTCAAACCTTTTTTTTTAAACATGCCATAACTTCCAATTCCAATTCAAATTTGGAGTTTGCTCTATTGTAGCGGTGCCACCCGCCTTAAGAATTTTGCCGTTGCCTTTATCGTGCGTTTTTTAAAAATATTTTTTTTATAATTTGTTTAAATTTTTTTTTTGTTTGTCCGATATAACTATGGAGATTAATAGGCTTAACCAAGAGGAACTGGCATACGAGATGGACGCTGGCGGGTTGCCAGTTTCTAGGCTTGCCACACTTGGAGAAGCCCAAACCCGGAGATTTTCCAAATAAAATAATTAAATAAATAATTTTTAGGCCTGCCTTTTTTAGTTAAAGACCAAAGCTGGGCATTAACTAGTTAATTAGTTAATAGTTTATTAACGAAGTTAAATTTTTGGTTAACTTTTAACGTTTCAGTTAATTTCGAAAACCATTAACTTTTTCATTTAGTTAAGTTAAATTTCTTCGATTAACTATTATTGAATATTAAAATTAAGAATTCATACTATTTTCGAACTGATATTGACACTTAATTAAAAAATTATTTCACAAAACAATTAAATACACAGGCCGATATATTTCGAAGTGTTCTACATTCTATAGAACATTCTAAACAGAATGGCGTTATCAGCCATTACGTGAGGTTTACATCGTCAGGATGTTTATATCGTATTTTCCATTTCTCAAGTTTCTCAAAATGGCGAAAAACTGAGAACGTCATTGTGTTTAGAATAGCCTGTGCTAATTGTTCTTAACCAAACTTTGTTAATTTCATTATTATTATTTAATATTCTAATAAAACTTGTATGCCTTCATAGACGAAATTTTGCTATTGATAAAAATTTCTATCATTTATTTTAAAGCAAATTTGCATTGCTGAAACCGGTTGGAAAAAGGGTCTGTGAGTGCAGGCATTCAATTTAATATAGTTAAAAAGTATTTTTTATGTGTTTTTTTGTAAAAAAATATTTTTTTGTTTGTTTTCTATAGGAAATTTAACTATTTAATTTAACTTTTAACGAAGTTAACTTTTCAACGAAATTAACTTTTGAATTTAACGAAGTTAAATTTTTGATTAACTATTACCGGGTTAACGAAGTTAAACTCTCTATTAACTATGCCCAGCTTTGTTAAAGACAATTTTCAATGAAAAAAAAAATTCCAAACAAAAATAAAATAATAACAAAGAAATTTTTTTACATTGGCTTACAGCTTATTCCGTGCACCCCAAATGTGTACAGTGACCAAAAAAGGATTGGACATATAGTTTTTATTAAAATACAGCACTTTCGACATTTTTTATAATAAAAACCTTAGTATCATTTATGTATTTATGGTTTGTCGCAAATTTAATAATGTGAATATTGGGTATCAAAAGGAAGGTCTAATAAATACCTTTCGAATGTGCGATTCTTTTTTTTTATGAAACAGGTGGTCAAACCTCTTGCAGCACCTAATTGGAAAGGTATTGATTAGACCTTTCCAATGATACCAAATATTCACATTATTTAATTTGCGGAAACCATAAATATAAACACATTTAGGGTGCACGAAATAAGCTGTAAGCCACTGTAGTTAAAATAATATTGTAAATTAAAATAACATTAATATTATACAGTCGAGATGGTCCAATAGTTAGAAATCGATTCGGTACCTAAAAATATGAAAAAAATGTTATGTGCTCTTATGGCCAATTCGCCACCCATTTCATTTTAATAATTGGTAAATTTTGTTATTAATACAAATTTTTGTTTTTAGGTTTTTGTGAATTAGGTTTTTGTGAATTAACCATATAAGAAATACACTTATCGGCTCATTGAAAAGCCAATCAAATTTGCTTTACTTCTGTGTAAAGCTTTACTTTATAATCCTTATATTCGTATGTTAGACACTAAAGTTTGTCTTAAATTATATGGTTTATCCTATTATTACATATTAACTATTCTTTTTTTAAATAGAAAAATAGAACTAGTATTTTCTGTTAGAACGAAGACGATATATTATAAATGGGTAATTCCATGTCCTTTTAAGTTGAGAATGTTATAGACCGCTACTTGAGCTGAAGTTGAGAACTAACGTTGGAAATTTCAGAAAGCTATTTGATATCCAACCGATAAGTTTATTAGGTATTTTCCAAAAGCACAGAGCACTTGGTTCGGTCGAAATAATCGAAATAATAATTAAATAACAGTAAGAACTCGAATCAAAGAATAAAAGAATGTGTACTTTATTTTCAAATGTTTAACCCAAATAAATTTTGACAAAAATTTTAAATATTAACAAAAAATTAATAAAGGTATGAAAAAACCGGAGAAGTTTTTCAAAAAACCGGAGACCGGAGAAACGTTTAAATTCCCGGAGTCTCCGGCCAAAAACCCTGTGTGTGGCAAGCCTACCAGTTTCTGCGTTGTAGTCGATGAGGAAATCCTTGAGGGCTTGGAGAGTTATAGAGCGTAGGGGGTCTGTAGACGTTTTTGCAGCTTATGCATTTTTATTTGAGGAATATAAAGTGGGGGTGGAGGCAAAAATGTCCGCTATTGAATGGGCGTTAGGTCGCCTTTGTAGTGTATACATACATGTCTACATTGCCTACCCCTATTGTTCGTTTGCACAAATGCCTATCGATATGCTAACGTTGCACTTTGGAGTACGCTGAACTCTTGTGCGCGAATGGTTCTGAGCTTTGACCTCATATTAAAATGCACTCAATTTCGGTGACCGTCCTGCGACACCATTCGTCAAGCACAAAGCGGCGGGTGCAAACCAAATGCAGCATTCTAACATAATATATTCATTAGTGTAAGTAGGTAGACTAGATTAATTAATATAGTATCAATATAGTATAACAGTTATAAGAAAAGATATAAAAGAGCCGCGATGGCCACAAATAAATCAGAATGAATGTGAACACGAAAAGTTTCTTTTCATCTCAAATCTTTCACACCAACTCCTACAATTACCACATGGCGATCTTGCCAGTTTCCAACCTTGGAATTGTTCTTTAGACAAACCCAAATTCAAATTGAGCTATGAGAATAATTACAGGCAGAATTTTATTTACCCAAATACATTTCCTCCAAGGAACTGATTTCGAGTATCGACAATGATCGCATACAACTTGAGTCTGCTAAGCATAACTTTCAATTTGATAAATTCGACAACTATCGTTCAAATCAGCACCGGTTGCATGATGAAACCCATCGTCATCGCCCAAATATTGTGGCTTCTACAAGTCTTCGCTACCAGAAGTCCTCCATTGGCACACTTCATGAAATTTCAGAAGCCTATTTAATCAATCAATTTGCGGACACCAATTTGTGCGCCATTTATGCATAACAAAACCAATAGAGCTACTAAGGCAAGAGGAAGCCAGAATGTGCAAAACACAGAGAAATTCGCAACAACAACAAACGACCATCAACAACAACGCCATCAACGAGACAATAATTATCCCGTCGATTCCCCAGGACATAATTATTATAAGTATTATAATTATTTTGTATTCCATAAAATATCTAAATATTTCAAAATGTCTGTGCACAAGCTCACCGCTGGTAGACCTTATGTCACCAACGTATAAAAAAAAATTAAATAAAAAAAAATGTACTTAAATTTAATAGAAGAACAAACTCACAAAATCCAATACAAAATTAACACAAACCAAATTCTTGAACAATCTGGCAACACTAAACGATTCTACAGCATCACGTACGTACCATATCTAATTGACAAACGGCTCCACACAATGATAAGGGAAGAGAATGTCACATTCTCGTTAAAATAGAACACTACACCCAATAAAATATTCACAAAAACAACAGCACCGATAAAAACACAAGAACAACACAACGTAGTCTACGAAATAGCATGCAATTGGAACGGAGAAGAGAAATGCGATCAAATTTATATTGGAACAAAGAGACAACTTGGAGTCAGACTAGCAGAGCACGAAACAGACACAAAGAGAGGGAAAACGGCAACAGCATTAGGACAACACATATCGGAGAGCGGACATCAGATGGACTTCGATGGAGCGCGCATATTGAATATCGAGAAGAGAGAAAGAAGGAGATACACACTAGAAAGCTTAAGAATACAGGAGAAACACAATGACAAAAACAATTAGCTTTAAAGAAGACATAGATAACATTAAACAATCGTACGCAGTGGTGATCGATGGTAACCAAAAATAGTTACCAAATACAATATATTTTTAGTGATGTAAATTAATGTAAGTGCAATATTAATAAGTGTAAACAAGTGTAATTGAGTTATTGTTTTTTTTGGTTATATAAAGAATTATTGTTCTTTTAGATTTAATAAAGAAACAACCCTGAATAAAGCATTGAAACGTTGGTTAAAATATTGAATTAAATATTTTTAATTGCATATGCATCTACGACCAATAAGCCCAAATTGATAACAAGTACTTAAATAAATCCTAATGGAAAATTTGAAAAAATACTTAGATAAAATACATATAAACATTAGGAAGAGTTCCAACAGACCATATAAGGAAGAAACTTTATTGGAAATATTACAAGAAATAGACAATTTGGACAAAGATTTTAAAATTTTAGTAAACCAATTAGAAGATATAGACAGCCTCTGGGCATTAGAATAGAATTTCATAGTACACTCCGACAGCTACTAATGGCACAATTAGAAGAAGAAAATAACTCAACAGAAATAAATGAATCAAGAAACCATACAATGCCAACTTTTTGTATAGAAACTGCCTCAAAGGCACTAACAACATTCACAGGAAATTTTAGAGATTTAGATAGTTTTATTATTACAGAAGAACTAATGAACAAACCATTAAACCCCGAAGGCAAAATAGATTTCCTACAATACTTATTTCACGCTAAATTGTCAGCAACCGTGCGCACCAGTTAGGTAGCAGCTCGAAACCAGCAAGTTTTGAAATTCTAAAACAACAATTACGCCTTAGATACAAAGATAATACCACAGATGAACAACTACAAATAAGACTAAACAACCAACAACAACGCAATTTTAAGGTACATGAGGGAAAAAAAGTAGTGAAATCAAATGAAAACGTATTTAAATCAAATACAAACGTATTTGATTGTGCTCCTAAGCTGTTTTTATTTTAATCAAATATGCGCGTATTTAAAATTACGTCAAATCAAAATACCAAAATATTAGAATTAAAGATGGAAATACTAAATTTTTTTATTTAATTAAATTGGAAAAAAAATCTTTTTTTTGCACTTTTTTAAAGTTATTTATTTTTTACTTAATTTATTTTTTTTATTTGATCCTGTGATGGATCAGTGTGAATTTGTTATTTCCAATTTGCAGAGGTCGTAGGTTCAAGACTGGCTGGTGGCAATGAAGTTTTTTATTTATAGAAAACATTTAAATACGCGTGTATTGAATTTCTATATGAGATACTGATTTCCAAATATTAAAATATTCAAATCACATTTAAATAAAAACTAGAGAGTGGACTATCTTCGGCTATACCGAAGCTGAAATACCCCCACACTGTAGGAAGAAGTACCTCGAACATAAAAAAAAGTGGTCTCAAGACCCCATTTTGAGCCATTTATAGGTACTTTTGGAGCCCGGACCATGTCGAAAATTCGTTTCTAAACATTTCCAATCAAATCCACCGAAAAAAAAAATTGGTCTCAAGACCCCATTTTGACCCTTATATATGTAGTTTCGGAACCTCGGACCATGTCAAAAATACGTTTCTAAACATTTCCAATCGAATACAATCATAAAAAAGACTTGAAAAATGTTAACCTTTTTTTTCGATGTATGGGAGCCACGCCCAGTTTTTATCCGATTTGGCTGATTCACGAACTTGATCTCAGTATTCACGAGAAAAACATGTACCCAAAGTTTCAAGTCGATATCTCCAAAACTGCGACAGCTATCGTGCGGACGGACAGACGGACAGACTGACGGACATCGCTAAATTGACTCCGGCGGTGATGCTGATCAAGAATATATATACTTTTCCATACCGGACACGCCTCCTTATGGGCGTTACAAACGTTGTGACAAAGTGAGTATACCCTGCCACAGTGAGTGTGGGGGTATAAATATTTAATTCTACTATGCGTTTGTTCGCTCAGTGTACTTACGAAGAACAACTACTACACATAATATAAGGACTGAATAGACTAGGAAGTGAAAGTCTGGGATCAGAACCCTCACCAACCGAACAAAACGTGATAATAACAAGAAACAACCAAGTCGCTCTTAACGCATTTAAAAAAGGTCTAAATGGCAATCTAAATGCAACAATATACGCTGCGCAACCAAAAGACTTGTTGGAAGCCACAGAATTAGACCTTGAGCTTGAAAACGAGTCGATGACTTCAGCGAATGCAATTATGCATTTTTCAAACACACCTCGCAACAATGTGAATGATTGCTATAATTCAAGAATAAATTTTAGCGCACAACGCAATTTTGGTTCATTTAACCAAAATAAAAGGCAAAATGAATCGAGACATAACAATGACCGAAACACATTTAACAATAATCTAAATAATAACAGATATCAAAATTACAACGATAGAAACTAAAACCAAAACAACAACAAGAGTTTCAACCGAAACCAAAACAGAAATAACAACAACAGAAACAGATACTCTAACAACAACACAAATCGAAACGTAAGAATCATAAACAATGAAGGATATGATCAGGGAAACGATCAGGGCTCGGAAAACACAGTTATTCCGGATAGCCAAAATTAAAGATTTTTAAACTTTCAGACAACAACTAAAATTTTATAAAAAATAAGTACAAGAACAACTTAATGACTTTTTTAATTGACACTGGCGCAGGCATTTCACTTTGTAAAATTAGCAAACATCTAGATAACGATTTTTATAATCCTGATGAAAAATGCAAATGAACTGGAATTTTCCAATTGAAACTAATGGTATATTAGGTAAAGACTTTTTGAAGAAATTTCTTTGCAAAATAGATTACGAAACTTTTACAATTTCAGTGTTGATAAACGAGACACACATCATTCTACCAATGCCCTCAAAGTCATACAATACACTGGAAATAAAAGTTCCACCGAGAACTGAAATTCTCCAACCAATTCGATTAAAATTAACGGAAGATAAAGTAATTTTCAATAAAGAAATTCAAGAAGGTATTTTCCTCAGTAATCCAATAGCACCAAAAAATGGCATGAAGCATATAAAAATTTGTAATACAACTGATAAGGAAGTAACTGTAAATGGTATTCAGTTGGAAACTGATTCTTTGAACAATTATGACATTTTAAACTACGACAATAAAAAACCTTTACACTCACAAAAACGTCTTAATAAAGTTTTGGAAACATTAAACATACAATGTAATAATGCAAAAATTAAACACGATTTGACGAACATTTCCAACAAATACCAGGACGTATTCCTTTCGGATAACGAACCTTTGACAACCAAAACATAACGACAACAGACAACATACCGGTCTACATTAAAAAACATAGATTACCACACACGCACACGGAAGTAATAAATGAGCAGATCAAGAAAATGCTTGAAGACGATATTATCGAACCATCAGTTAGTCCTTACAATGCCCCACTCCATTTAGTTCCTAAAAAGAACGTTAATGACAAAAAGAAATGGAGACTTGTTGTGGATTACATAAAACTGAACGATAAAATTGTTAATGATAAATTTCCTCTAATTCGACTGGAAGACATTCTAGACAAGTTAGGAAGAGCAAAATGGTTCTCAACACTTGATATGACCAATTCATTTCATCTAATCAAACTTGACAAAAATTCTCGAAATTTAATCTCATCAAATAGTTTCCAACGTATGCTAGCACTTGCACTTGCAAGACTCAAATGCATTCCTTTACGTGAATGACATAATCATTAATGTTTGTAGCATAAATCACCACAATGAAAATTTTATCAAAGTCATTGGCAGGCTGCAACGTTATAATTTAAAACTGAATGCAGCGAAATGTTGCTTTTTGCGTCCAGAAGTAGTATACTTAGGACACCATAACCAGTAATTTATGGTGTCAACCCTGTTCAACTTGATCATAAGTGAATTTTTGCTGCGATTTTAATAAATATTTATAAATAGTTATACAGTGTTAATTATTTTAAAAACCTTTTAAATAAATTAAATAAATTAAATTCTGGCTAAGTGCAATAAGTTTTGTGCAAATAACAAAGTTTTGTGCTATATTTCCGTGAATTCCTGTCAGCTAAGTATCACTACAACAAAAATTGCAAATTTTTTTTGTTTTTGCTTATACTGTCCACTTTGACATTTCTTGTGTCACCAGCTTTATATAGATTCCACATTCGCAGTCTGATCATATTTTCAGAGCATACTTTCAGGCACTTGTTTTAATATAATTTGAAAGTGCCTTTTCCCAGTCAACATTTTGTCTCGTTACAATTTACACTTTTTTACACTTTTTGTATTTTATTTTTTATAAATTTTTGCATTTAAATATGACTTGCTCTTTCCGTAAGTGTGCCATTAAAGTCGATAATGAGCGCATGGTCTCTTGTTGGCTATGTGATATCTTTTATCACGTCAAATGTGCATCCCTTACTGGTAGAGTAGTCGATCTGATCGAGGGTAAAAAAGGTCTTCGTTGGTCCTGCGAAGATTGCCGCGATACAGAGCTGGACATCTGTAAATTGGTACGTCAAGCCCGAAAGGGATTTAATGATGTATCAAAGGACTTAGCAGCTGCCCAGTCTAAACTGAAGGAGTACGAAATTAACTTTCAGAAGTATAAATGTTTGGATGAAACAGCTCCGAAACAAAATACTTCTGTTGGGCTTTTACCACCTACCCCAAAGCCAATTTCAACTCCGACAACTCCATCCTTTTCCGATATGTTTGCTTCACCAGTTACATTTTATTCTCCTGATCCTGCGGTTTTGGAAACGAGGGTAGATGACGCTCCTGAGAAAAATATGAATGGAATCTCAAATATTGATAAAAATGTTTGTCCTTCCATAAATATTATTTCTCCAAAGGATTGTTTGCGGGAAGTACAAGAAACGAGAACCCCAAAAAGGCTTGTTGTTGTGCAACCTAAAAAATCTATTTTCGTGTCCAGATTTGCACCAGACACATTAATTGAAGATATTATATTTTATATCGATTCTAAACTCAATAAAACCGGTAATAATATAAATGCTTTTAAATTCAACTTTTCATACGCTAGAAACATTTCATCTTTCAAATTATCTGTTCCAGCAGAATTGTTTGATGAGATTGTAAATAAAAATTTTTGGCCGGATAAAACTTTAGTTCGTGAATTTGTTTATAAAGAGAAATCAAATCTAGTAAATCCAGTTCAACTTCCTCAAAGAAAATTAAATTCTAATCAAAAAAACTAAATAAAATCCCGAATAATGTTGTTTGTCTTCTGTACCAAAATGTTCGAGGGCTAAATACAAAGTTGAACGATATTTATATTAAAAGTTTCGATTGTAGTCATAATGTCTTGGTATTTACCGAAACTTGGCTTAAACCAAATATTTTTGATTCAGAAATTCTGTGTGCTGGGTATCAAATTTTTCGGAGGGATCGTAAATGCAGGACTGGTGGTGGAGTCCTCATTGCAGTAAAAAACCTTTTTTCATCTGAGGAAGTCATACTTTCAGATGTCTCTGACTTGGAATTTATTTGTGTACGAATTCGAGTTTTTAGTATCGATATTTTCGTTACTTGCTCGTATATCCCACCGAATTCCGATATTACCGTTTATCTAAGACATGTGTCGCTTATATCATTGGTTTACTCAAATGTTAAACCTGCCGATTCCATTGTTGTTTTTGGAGACTTTAATTTACCGAATATATCTTGGAATTTTTGTGGCGATTCAAACCAGTTTCTTCCGTATTCTTCTCGTGACTGTTTAAATGACTTTCTGGATTCATTTTCAGATATGAGTTTACAACAAGTAAACGGGATTGAAAATAAGAATAGTAGAATTTTGGATTTAATTTATGTTGATGACTCTTCGAAGTTTTCAGTGCAACGCTGTGATGCTTTTGCATGTCCAGAAGATAACCATCACCCAACACTTGAATTATCTTTCGAATTTGTTCAAAACAACTTAGAACCAGTTTCTACACCGTTGAAGTCATTTTTTTGCTTCAAGAATACAAATTTTGTTAAAATGAACCAACTCTTATCTGAAACTAGTTGGGACATGAACTTTGAAGATGTTGACGACTGTGTATCAATTTTCAATTGTACGCTCAGCAAAATCTTCGAGATATGTGTTCCAGAGAACATTAAAAAGAATTCGAATGAACTTGGTGCTGTATGGTTTACAAAAGAATTGAGGAAACTAAAAACTTCGAAAACTCGGGCATTTAAAACATATAAAAGAACTTTAAACCTTCAAGATTATTCAAAATATTCGCTTCTGAGACATAAATATCAAGTACTTAATAAAAAATGCTATGATGAATATTTGAACGATTTGAAATCCAAAATCAAATACGATTCTAAAACTTTTTATAACTTTGTAAATTCAAAAAGGAAAAACACCGGTTTTCCAACTACAATGAAATGGAATGATCGTGAGTCCAACAATCCTACTGAGATTTCCAATATGTTTGCTGACTTCTTCAAAACGACATATTCTGATAATACTTATGGCAACACATCGTATCCATATAACATCCCCACTTATAATTCCATTCTCAATCCTGTTATAGAATCTGATGATGTCTTACAACAACTAAAATCGTTGAAATATTCATATAGTACTGGTCCAGATAATATTCCTAGCTGTATTTTGAAAGTTTGTGCAGAAAATTTATACATTCCACTTTCAAATATATTTAATGCCTCTATTGAAAGAGGTTATTTTCCGAATTCATGGAAAGAGTCATACATTATTCCTCTTTATAAAAGTGGAACCAAATCATTCGTATCTAACTATAGAGGTATTGCTAAACTTAGCACAATACCAAAGTTATTTGAACAAGTTGTCACAAAGGAATTGGTTCACTCGGTCACAACTTTAATATCTCCTTCACAGCATGGTTTTCTGAGAGGTAGATCAACATCTACAAATTTATTGGAATTTTCTTCATTAACAATAAAGGGATTTTCAAAGAATCTTCAAACAGATGTCATATATACTGATTTTAGTAAAGCTTTTGATAAAGTTAATCATTATTTGTTGATTGAAAAGCTTAAAAGATACGGATTCCCAGATCTTCTTTTAAAATGGGTAGAATCGTATCTGACAAATCGGAAGCAACAGGTGTTATTCGAATCATCAACATCAAAAACTATAGATGTCACCTCTGGAGTTCCTCAAGGAAGTCACTTAGGTCCTATTCTGTTTAATCTTTTTATAAATGACCTTCCTTCTGTCATTAAACATTCGAATGTACTGTTGTATGCTGATGACGTTAAATTGTTTCTATCCTATGACATCTTAGATCAACATAAGTTGTTACAATCAGATCTGACCAGTGTAGCTATCTGGTGTGATAATAACTTAATGGAACTGAACCTGAAAAAATGTAAATTTATGACATTTGCTAGAAGACACCAACTTCCATCGCTGTATCATATAAAAAACTGTAATCTAGAAAAGGTTTTTACTTTCGTGGACCTGGGTGTTACTATGGATCCAAAACTTCGCTTTCATCTACATATTGACTTATGTGTGAATAAGGCGAGGGGTGTTCTAGGTTTCATTAAAAGATGGTCAAAAGAATTTAATGACCCATTCGTTACCAAAAGTCTTTACATATCACTTGTAAGACCAATTTTGGAATATGCATCAGTCTTGTGGAATCCACAATACAACTGCCACTCTGATAGAATTGAATCGGTTCAAAAACAATTTTTATTATTTGCTTTAAGAAACCTTCGCTGGAATCCGAATCAGAACCTACCTCCATACGAAAATCGTTTAAAACTCTTGGACATCCCTACTCTAAAAAATAGAAGAACGATGCTTAATGTAACATTTTTGATTAAATTGATAAATGGCTCTCTGAATTCTATATTTTTGCTTCAAGAAATTGATTTTAATATCCCAACCCGTCGTTCCAGATCTTTCATTCCTTTGATATTAAGTATGTGCCGCTCTAATTACGCGCAGAATGAACCTTTTCGTTGTATTTGTAGCGATTTTAATAGCCTGTATTCTGTCTTTGACCTGTCAGATTCACTTAATAAAACTAAAACTTTTATTTTAAATGCACTTGATCACACTTAAGCCTTTGTTGCTCTTTGAGTTTTTGGACCTCTTAGGGTCTAACGAAATGACAGGGTTGCCAAACTCCACAAAGATCGGCATTGTCGATTTTTTGAAAGTGTTGTATTTTTGTTGTATTTTATATTTATATTTCAGCAGAATTTTGTTTTTTACTGTATATTGTATACAAATAAAACAAAATTTTTAGCTGAATTCACATTCGTTCCGTTTACTTAACTGTTCTATTTGTATTTGATTTTTTATATTTCGTATAAAAAAACAAAATACTAAAATTAATATTTGTAATCTTTGTCGCGTAAATTAACTGTTTGGATTGTTTTGTCTTTGTATTTTTGTTAAGTCTAATATCGTAAAGTAGGCAAAAATCATATTTGATCAAATTCATATTCGTCGCATGAATTCTGATGCTTCATAATATTTTCTTTTAATTCTATTGTTTATTATCACGTTAATCTTATATTATGTTATGTTTGGAAGAATTCTCTCTTGCATTCATAACCTAATTCGCGTTTTATTAATATGCGTTTTATCAGCTGATGATTTTAATCTGTAGCTGAAACGAATTTCCAAATATGTTTACCCGCGATCGGTTACACAGCGTAATCCGGATTACGGCTGTTCGGTCACCAAATCCGTGCGTCATGCGGATGTGCCCCTCGGTCGGTTAAGCGGGTTAGTGGGATCGTTGGGATTCGTCGTCAAAAAAAAAAAAAAAAAAAAAAAAAACTGACCCTGCCAAATATGACACTATAAAAAATTACCCTGTTCCGAAAAATGCGGACGAAGTTAGAAGATTTGTTGCATTTTGCAACTACTACAGAAAATTTATTATAAATTGCCAAAAGTCTTATCGCACTATCAAAAAAATCTTGTGAATTTGTTTGGACTGAAGAAAGACAACAAGCATTCAATACACTAAAAGAAAAATTAATAACTCCTCCTTTATTACAATATCCAGATCTGAGCATATATTTCATTTTATCCCATTTTTGGCCGCTCTTAAACGGCTTGGAATTTTTTGATAAAATTCATAGGGGAAGCTTCTGGTAACATTACTATTGCAGATTTAGTGTTAAAAACATTTTAAAATTTTTCAACTCGATTTCTCATTTAATGGTATAACTTTTTTCCTGGGGGTTATACACACATTTTTTTTATGCAAAAAGTTAATTAACAACTACTTTGCAAAAGAAACTTTTATTATAAATTACTTTCCTGAATTTTGAAATTTTTTTAAAAGATTTTTTGGTCGATTTTGTGTTATCAAATTTTCTTTACAAATAATTTTTTAGTATTATTTAAAATGTTCCAATTTTTGATGTAAAGTAGTAGTTTGAACTTTTTTCAATAAAATTAATTACATTTCGGAAATTTTACGAAATTTTATAGAATTTTACGAAATATTTCAAAAAGTGTCCAAAAAGGGTGTGTTTTTTGAAACACACCTGACCACGGGTTAAAGGCACCCATATCATACTGATAATTTTTTTTATAGCCAAAGAACCATACCATCATTAACCGAAAACAGATTTAAAATAGGTCCATTAGTTTCGTCACTAGAATTTTTTGAATTTACGTCGTCCGCTTTTGCCAAAAATGCGACTGATGCTTCAAATTATGCTTTAGGCGCAGTACTATCGCAAGGTGACATAGGCAATGACTTACCTATATCATATGCAAGCAAATCGTTCAAAGGCATGATTTGAATAAACCAGGCATTGAAAAGGAACTGTTAGCCTTCCACTGGGGGATACATTTTTTAAACCATATCTATTTGGTAGAAAATTTACAGTAGTAACTGATCATAGACCACTAGTCTCGTTATTTACGCAAGAAGATGATAAAAATGCGAAGAAAACACTTATAATTACAAGAGGCATGGCAAATAAAGAAGCCATTTAAAATAAAGAGGCAAACAATGATGAAGAAATCATTGTGGATAGTGACAAAACCCTGAAGTCTGATCAACTTCCGATATGGGATTGCACATCCGTTAGTGACGTCAGGAATATGAAGAATTTAAAATTTTATATGGCCAAAGAAAATAAAATATAAATGGAAAATAATATTGTGCACGTGGGATTTAGCGATAATTCAACGAAACCAGTTTCGAAGAAGCTAAAAACCAAACAAAATAATTTAAAAACGCATGCGAGATACAGTGATAATTCAACGAATCTAGATTCGATTATGAAGAAACTGATATCCAAAATGAAAAATGAGAATATAGTAGAGCTAGCGCTAGCCAACAATGATAAAATATTCCAAAGAATCTCAAAAGAAGAATTTAAAAACATATTTATAAAAATACAACAAAGCCCTCAAAATAGAAAAAGTCCTCCACTCAAGATATTAATATATGACCCACTAAAAAGAATACACGATGACCTTACAAAATTGAAACTAATTAACGAATACCACACAATAGGACACTTAGAAGTAAGAAGAAAAATGATAAAACTACAGCAAAGATACGTGTAGAAAAACATGTACAAAATGGTAAAGAAATTTGTATCACAATGCGACATATGCGCAAAAACGAACACGACACGCAATAGAACCACTCACGATGACAGCCATGCCAAAACATTCTCAATCGACACCGTAAGTCATTTACGTATATCAAATGGGTATCGCTACATACAAACAATGCAATGCGGACAAAATTTGTAATATCAGACCCTATGTCAACTAAAGACGCCGACACTGTCGCAAGAACACTCGCAGAACAAGTGATTTTAAAATATGGCCATTTTCAAGTACTAAAATCTGATAATGGTACTGAATTCAAAAATGAGTTAATGCACAGCATATGTGAACTATTAAAAATAAAACAAACATTTTCTACTCCATACCATCATCAAACGATAGAGTCACTTGAAAGGAACCACAGGGTTCTTAATGAATTTATGTTAACATCAACAAATGACCATGAATGGGACCGTGGATACCGTATTTTACTTTAGCTTACAATACGACCCCGCACGTTGACACTGGATACACACCCTTTGAGCTGGTATATGGTGAATTACCGTGTTTACCTAACGAAATTTATGATAAAGAAATTATGATTTCGACAGCTATCGAAGCGAGATGCGTGCGAAACTAAATTTCTCACTATGTAAAGCCAAAGAAATGTTAATTAAGGCAAAGTCACAAGTCACAAGTAGACAGATTTTACACACAATTTTGCGTGTACACACAAAAAAAAAAGTAGGTAAATCTAACCAAAAAAGACGATTAAAAATGCAGCAACCAAGAAACGTTGTAAATGGAACCGACTCAAAGTTGTTGGCGTACAGCAAAAATTTGTTGGCGTACAATTAAAAATTGTTCGTATATTACTTTATGGAAGACAGAGAAAGCAATTATCCAATTGAGCGAAAAAATAAATAGATACATATTAGAAAAAGAATGCAAGAAAAAGATAGCTGATGTGTTTGGTATTTCTGTAGATGTGTTGTATTAAAATATATTTATGAAGCTTAAATTAATTTAATGTAAGCCCAAGACTTTAAAAACGAGATAATTTACATTTCGTACACAAATTTGTCGGGCAACATCATTTCTACTGCGAATATATATAATATTCATTACTTAGAACTAACGCGCTTCCACAAAACGCAATATTTTAATATTTCATTAAGTTTACAATAATATTGTAATATTGAAATTAATGTTTTTCCGGGAAAAAACGAGTTGAAATACATTCTGCACAATTTTTAAAATCGTAAAATCACAATATTTGTTAATAATTAATTATAACATAGTCATAATTTGATTTTAAAAATTGTTTTCGAAATATCAAAAATGTAAAATGTAAACAAATTCGTCGCCATCTTCTAGTGCTGCGAAAATTCGATTTTTTTGTATTCTATACAACCGGATACTTTCTTGTGAATACTTAATACTTTTTACGATAATTTTCATTCAATTTAGATTTGAAGTAAAATCTCTGAGTAAAGTAAATGCACGTAGCAATTGCTCTAAGACGATTTTATTATTACGACCCAACAATTTTCATACAAACTCCCCTAAAATACCAATAATAGTATCGCATACTAATGGAACCAAGTACTTCATGAGTCAAGTTTCGAATATAAATTATTCATATATTATGCAGCACTTGTTGCTTTGAGAGCGTAAACGAGACAGCCATATATAATAATTTTTCTCTCTTGTATTAAATGTCATGCTGTTTCAAAATTATGAAATATTTGCGGCATGGTTGCATTTCTGCATCGAGCGATGACATTGCGAATCATATGCCGAAATACGACCGTGCTGGCAAATCATTTAACAATTTTTTGACGATTAGATTAACCACAACAATTGTAGTTGTTGTTTGTGTTTTCCATATAAAATAAAAAATTGTTTTTTTACAACGTTTTTTGGTTAGATTAACCTACCTTTTTTTTTCTGTGTATAAACACTGTAAGTGCTTTAAAAAAACACGCATGCGTGTTAATAGAACATGCCAAAATCTTGAATGTGTGTTTTTTTTATTTATCTAAATAAATATACACTTTAAAATGTGTGTTGTGTGTGATCTTCTAAAAAAGAAGAACAGGTTTAGATAGTGCGAGGACAGCTTTTTGAAGTCCAAGGAGTGTCTAGTGACGGCGCCGGTCCTGAGCTGTCCCGATTTCAAACGACCCTTCGTAGTTCAAACTGATACTTCCGATTTTGGAATAGGTGCTGTTTTGACACAGCAGTTTGATGAAGGGGAGAAGGTCATTTCATATTTGAGCAGGTCGTTGAGTAGGTGCGAGAGGAATTTTTCCACTACATAGAAGGAGTGTTTGGCTGTTTTGTGGGCAGTTGAGAAGTTGAGGGCATACATCGAAGGGGTTATGTTCACAGTGGTAACCGACCATTATTCGTTGGTATGGCTCAATAATTTGAAAGATCCTTGCGGTAGGTTCGCTAGATGGGTTTTGAAGCTCCAGCAATATGATTATGAAATCATACATCGTAAAGGGAAGGATCATGTTGTGCTCGACATGCTCCTTGGACGTAGGAAAGTAGAGGAGTAACCACTCGATTACCCAGCTTGGAGAGCGAGATGTTCAACGAAGGGTTGGTAGTTTAGGTGTTTTTGTAATATCTTTTAGTCGATATTTGAGCCAGTTTGTGATTTTACTGGTCAATTTACTTGTCGCTTGAATATATTCTGTGCAATAATTCTGAAGAGCATAATGTTTTATCATGCTTTTTACGAGAATACCGGAACCTGCCCTTCGGGGATATTAGGCGAGAACCCCAATACTTATGTTTGATAATAGTTTCGAAGAATCAGAAGCGACAAATGAAAAATGAAAAACTTTGAAACTTATTTTCTTGAAAGAATTCATGACATGAACTTAAAATGCCAACTGAAACGCTTACAGTTGTAATTGTTTGTTTGTTCCTGTTGTTATGTTTTCCTTTTGTTGGGGGCGACAGGCAAACAAAATCGGAGGAAATCACACACGCACTAACCGAAAGAACGCACAAAACAATATTATTAATTGTTATTTTTTTTTTTTATAAATATATTTCTTTTGCTTAATTTGTTAATTTGTTGATGTTAGAGAAATGGAAAGTGAGCGCCATATTTATATGCGTTCATATAGACAGGTTCTTTAATTCTTTTTGAGCAGGGAAAAAGGAAAGTGCAAACGTTTTAGATTTTTAAATTAATTGATTTTTAAATAATTTGTTTTGGAAAATTTTTGATAATTTTCTTTCTTTTTTTAATTGTATTTTTGAGTGGTGGAAGCCGTTGCCATCGTTGGATTGTGGCTGGAGGACAATTGTTCAAAAGGGAGTATTTTTCCGCGCTGGTTTAGTTTTTCCAGCTAGTGTTTTGTGCTTTATTTTATCTGTGGCAGTCGGCCATTTAGTTTATTGAATTTAAGAAATTTAATAGAGTTGGACAGGCTGTGTTCGGACGTAATTTGTTTTTGGTGAAGTGTTTCCGTCCTGGAAATTTCAAGTTGTTGGGTTGGAATTTGTTTGGCCGTTTCCCCCTCTTCCTTATTCCTTTTTTGGTTTGTGTCGTCCCGCATATGAGGCAAGTGGTTGCAGGACATAGATTTTATCGAAGTCCAGCTGGTGAAGTGATTCTGCAAAGAATCGTGCGAGGAATTTCAGACCGGTCGGTCTGGTCCCGCAAATCAAGTGCGTTTAAAAAAATATAATGTTTGGTGTATAAATAATTTCTTTTGGTTATTTGTCGTTTTGTGTCAATTTTGGAAAGGGTTTGTGGTCGGTACTATTTTCTTTGTTTGGGGAAAGTTTCAGTTTTGTTTTTATACATATATATATATACTTATATATATATTGCGGCAGTTTCGGTGTAGTTTTTAAAAAGTTTATTTATCGGGTTTTGGCGTGTTCGTGTTGTTCGTTCGTGACGGGGATACCATACCGCGAGGATCGGCTTTAATCCCACGCTTCGCGACTGTGCTATTCGGGCAAATAGGGAATTTAATTACCGCGTAGGAATTTTTGATTTTAGATTTCTTTAAAGAAAGTTTTGTTAAAAATAGCGCGATACAGTCGCCCAGAACTTGGGCGCTCCAAATACACCTTTTAGGTCTGTCCAAAAAAATTACAACTGCATACCAGGAATTTTGATTACACCCCCAAAATCTGAAGTTAGAAGAGAAAAATCAATTTTTGTCGGTGTAACCCCATTTTTAATGATAACTTTAGAAGCGCAAAAACTATAGCTTGTTGAAAAGAAGAGAAACAGACGCTTCAATCAGTGTATAACTTTTATTTGTGTGATGGAAAACACAGAAATTTTTACTGTAAACATCGCACAGACACAATTTTTTTAAATTTTTTTAAACGGTTTTTTTTTTGATTAATCAATTTTTTTTATATAAAACCATACAATTTTTTTTTAATTAGAAATACATTCCTTTTTTAACGAGCCAAAACTGGTTGAAATCGGCTTAAAATTGACTGCAGTGTTTTATTTTTCGCTGGAGCATTTTTGCTGATTTGGGTGCGAAGAACCTACACCCAATAATTGTAATTTTAAGTGCAATTTATTTATTTTTTATAATTGTCTGCCAGCTTTTCTTTTTTTCTTTAATAGATCTGACATATCTTATTCCACATGAATAACCCGATTCCAAAAAAGTTGTATATTTCTCCCATAATGTGTCTTCTAGTGATTGAAGCCTTTAAATTTTTTTAATTTAGAGGCGGTGGATCAACAATTGACCTCACCGTTGTAAGTGGCGTCGTGCAATATCAGCGAAGTGCACGATGTCCCGCCATAATATGCGAGATTACGCCAACCTATGGCAGTCATAGAGGCCCCAAACACCGAACTATTCGAATAGAATGAAAGAGTAGTACCTTCGAAAAGAACGTATTCGAATTTGTACTATCGAAACCAGTGTACTGGTGGAGTGCCGACATAGACAAATTAAGATCAGAATGCAACCGTGTCCGAAGAATCTACCAGAGGTCCAGGGGAACTCATTCCTTTTTTTTAAATTATTTTTATTATTATGAATTTATTAGCATATAAGAATTTTCTTTTAAATGCAACATGTAAAAAAATAATAAACAGAAAAAAAGAAAACAAAATTAATTAATTAAATAAATAAATGACTTGAAATGGAAGCTGGGCATAGTTAATCGAGAATTCAACTTCGTTAAAAGTAAAATTAAATAGTTAAATTTTCTATAGAAAAATTATAAGTTAAAATTATTAGTTAATGGAAAATAAAATGATAAACTAACAGTAATACTGCACATACAGAATATACACATTTCCAGTAGCCATTTTTTATCCCTGGAAAGCAGGAGAGCAATTACAGGAAACATTTGGACTCAACAAACAGATATGCAACATTACTTTACATCCATATGAAACCCGTAGAGCACCGCATATAAAAATGTGATGAAGAAACTTGGAGGTTTCAATCAGGCTATTCCAACATGCCCGTTGATGCTTGCGAATTTGGTCAAAACACTCTTTCAGAGCAAACGTTTTTTGAACGCGCCGTAGTTACAACAGACGAGCAACACCAAATAACAGCGGTTACAGAGGAAGAAGTGTTACCGGCTATCCAAAATCTGAATGACAAGAAGGCGCACAGTGATTTGTCCCATAGACAAAATTCAGTAAGTTTGATGTCATCAAATTGTATGAATATGGTATTTTTGGAAATGTAATATATTGACTAAAATGAATATGAACTTATTTATTTGATTAAAATTTTTCGAAGTCCCTGGAGTATTGACAAATTAGAAAGATTTAATACAAATTTTTTTTGGTAAATTCAATTTGTTTTCTTTTAAAAAAAAAAAATTTACCATTTTTTACTAACTTTTTGAAAAAAAATTTTTTTGTAAATGGCTAAAATTACGATTTAAAAAAAATTTTTTTAAAAAGTGCACAATATACAAAATATGCCAAAAAAGCATTTTTGGCAAGAATGATACAAACTTTAATTTTTTATAAATTTTATTATTGTATATATGATAAATACATAAATATAATAATAAAAATTAAATAATAATTTAATAATTAATTATTAATTAATCATTGTAGCTTGAAGGAATTGGAAGTTATGCCATGTTTAAAAAACAGGGTTTTGAGTCCCCCCACGGCCCCTACGCCTCTGAGTTCTATCTGTGTGCCAAATTTCAGCTTCTAGATTTCTAGCTTATGTGGAAGTGTATGAAAAAGCTCTCCGCAGATTTGAGGATATCTATATATCCCTATATCCCTAATTATTGCCAAAAACCTAAGTGCACTATTAAAGAAATCTTGTAAATTCGTTTGGACGGAAGAATGTCAACATGCTTTTGATACACTGAAAGAAAAATTAATTACTCCGCCTTTGCTACAATATCCAGATCTTAGCAAACCTTTCATTTTAACGACTGATGCTTCAAATTATGCTTTAGGCGCAGTACTGTCACAAGGCGACATAGGCAATGACTTACCTATATCGTATGCTGCAAGTAAATCGCTGCAAAAGCATGATTTGAATAAACCAGTAATAGAAAAGGAACTGCTAGCTATTCACTGGGGGATAAATTTTTTCAAACCATACCTATACGGTAGAAAATTTACAGTGGTAACTGACCACAGACCACTAGTCTCATTATTTTCGCACGAAAATCCTTCATCAAAAATGACTAGAATTCGTCTAGATTTGAGTGATTACGACTATGACAGAATACAAATTAATTCAGAAATTTTAAAAAATATGATACCGAGGCAAGAGGCATGGCAAATAAAGAAGCTATTAAAAATAAAGGGGCAAACAATGATGAATAAATCATTGTGGATAGTGACAAAACCCAGAAGTCTGATCGACTTCCGATATGGGATTGCACATCCGTTAATGACGTCAGGAATATGAAGAATTTAAAATTTTATATGGCCAAAGAAAATAAAATATATATGGAAAATAATATGGTGCACGTGGGATTTAGCGATAATTCAACGAAACCAGTTTCGTATTCGAAGAAGCTAAAAACCAAACAAAAAAATTTAAATACGCATGCGAGATACAGTGATAATTCAACGAATCTAGATTCGATTATGAAGAAACTGATATCCAAAATGAAAAATGAGAATATAGTAGAGCTAGCGCTAGCCAACAATGATAAAATATTCCAAAGAATCTCAAAAGAAGAATTTAAAAACATATTTATAAACTTACAACAAAGCCCTCAAAATAGAAAAAGTCCTCCACTCAAGATATTAATATATGACCCACCAAAAAGAATAAAGGATGACATTACGAAATTTAAACTCATTGACGAATACCATACAACAGGACACTTAGGAGTTAGAAGGACAATGATACAACTAAAACAAAGGTACGTGTGGAAAACCATGTACCAAATGGTAAAGAAATTTGTATCGCAATGTGACATATGCGCGAAAAGTAAACAAACACGCCACACTATTGAACCACTAACGATAACAGACACGCCTAGTAATAGTTTCCAAACATTGTCAATCGACACCGTAGGACCGTTACGTATATCCAATGGATTTCGGTACATACTAACAATGCAATGTGATCTCACAAAATTTGTAATATCATACCCTATGTCAACTAAAGACGCCGACACTGTCGCAAGAACACTCGCAGAACAAGTGATTTTAAAATATGGCCATTTTCAAGTACTAAAATCTGATAATGGTACTGAATTCAAAAATGAGTTAATGCACAGCATATGTGAACTATTAAAAATAAAACAAACATTTTCTACTCCATACCATCATCAAACGATAGAGTCACTTGAAAGGAACCACAGGGTTCTTAATGAATTTCTATTAACATCAACAAATGACCATGAATGGGACAACTGGATACCGTATTTTACTTTTGCTTACAACACGACTCCACACGTTGACACTGGATACACACCCTTTGAACTTGTATACGAAAAATTACCATTTTTTTAACCAAATAACCAAATTTTTGAAACTGAAACCAAAACTTATGATCTCGACAGCTATCGAAGCGAGATGCGTACGAAACTAAATTTTTCACTAAATAAAGCCAAAGAAATGTTAATTAGGGATAAGGAGAAACGAACTGACAAAAATTTAAATAATATACAAAAACTTAATATAGAAATAGGAGACCTAGTGTTATTAAAAGTAGAAAATAGAAAGAAATATGAAAAACCATATAAGGTACCATTTATAGTATTAGCTAAATTAGGAGTTAATACAAAAATATAATATAATGGGAAACCAAAAACTTTTTTACATATATGTTATTATAAATCCTACTTGTTTATTTCATAAAAATAATTTTACTTATAATTTTACACTTAAAAACCAATTAAAAAAAAAAAAACACAAAAATAAATTTTAATTGTATTTTACTATAAATTATTAATTATAATCATATATTTGCTTATTTAAGAATTTCATAATATAAATCAATCCTTATATATATTATAAAACTGTCTGTCTGTCTGTCTGTCTGTCTGTCTGTCTGTCTGTCTGTCTGTCTGTCTGTCTGTCTGTCTGTCTGTCTGTCTGTCTGTCTGTCTGTCTGTCTGTCTGTCTGTCTGTCTGTCTGTCTGTCTGTCTGTCTGTCTGTCTGTCTGTTCGTCCCTCAATCACGGCTAAACGGCTCTTGAAACTTTCAGGATAAATTCTATAGGTATCGATATGTATCATAGGGTATATGCGGTTGGTATTGGACAAAGGGGCGTGGCACCTCCCATACAACACAAAATATGTCTACAAGGTAATTTAGTAACTATTGAATTGAATTTGAATTGAATATTGAATATATAAAGACGAAATTTTGCACGAAGTTGGGAATGGCACCGCCCACACAACACGTAACTTAAATATCAGCTAATTAAGCAACGGTTGAATATATTTTAATGAAATTTGGAATGGAACTGTATAGTATGTTTTCCCAGCTATGTGTCGAATATGGGAATAATTGCACAAAGGGGCGTGGCTCCTCCCACACAACACATAACTTAAATACCAGCTAATTAAGCAACTAATGGATATATTTTAGTGAAATTTGGAATGGAGTTGTACTGCTATGTGTCGAATATGGGAATAATTGGACAAGGGGCGTGGCACCGCCCATACAATTATCTACCCCATATCACGGCTTTACTGATTTTATTGAAATTTTAAGGTAAAATTGTGTTAGTAATGGAATTTGTAATAGGACATAAGAGGTTGGATTTGGACAACGGGGCGTGGCACCTCCCATACAACAAAAAAATATTATTAAAAAGTAACTTAGTAACTATCGAATATTAAGTGGTCCATGCCACCAACTGCGCACTTGCACATTTTTTGGGTGAATCATACCGGGTGGGATTACAGCTGCCACCAATTGCGTCCTTGGACTTTTTTTGGCTGAATCATACCGGGTGGGATTACAACTGGAACCAAATGCTTCCTGGGACATTTTTTGGGTGAATCATGCCGGGTGGGATTACAACTGCCACCAAGAGCGTCCTTGGACAATTTTTGGGTGGATCATACCGGGTTGGATTACAACTGGAACCAAATGCTTCCTTGGACATTTTTTGGGTGAATCATGCCGGGTGGGATTACAGCTGCCACCAAGTGTGTTCTTGAACTCTTTTTTTGTGAATCATACCGGGTGGGATAACAACTGCCACCAATTGCGTCCTTGGACATTTTTTGGGTGGATCATGCCGGGTTGGATTACAACTGGCACCAAGTTTCACGGGGGGAAAAAACCATCAACTACAGCGCCATTGAAATTGTCGCAAATTCCTATATATATTTATTTTAAAATTTTATACAACCCGTGCAACGCCGGGTATGTAACAGCTAGTATTCTAAAAAAATATTATTTTTAATCATATCACCTAACAATTTTATAACTACAATTTTCTCTGAAAATTCTTTTAAAAATCATTATTCTTCAAATAATTTTCATCTTAAGGGTAAGGGTGTAGTGTATACATACAAGTCTACATTACCTACCCCTGCATTTCATTAATACAAATGCACCGACAATGCATCGACATACTAGCGCTGCACTCTTGAGTACGCTGACCCAATATACACAAATGGTTCTGGACGTTGTCAACAACAATTTGATGTATGTTGAAATGCACTCAATTTCGGTGACCGTCCTACGACACCATTCGTCAAGACCAAATAAGCGTACTCAGGGCAACGGGTGCAAATGAAATGCAGAACCTAATAGAATTTTAGTGTAAGTAAGTAGGATAGATTAAGAACTAATGTATAACAGTTATAAGTAAAGATATAAAAGAGCCGCGTTGGCCACTAATAAAACTAGATTGAATTGGAACTCTGTTCTTCTACCTTCATATTTAATTGTGGTGCCTAGCGCCAATCCTTCACAGCTTGAAGAAGCTTAAATCTTTCAAAACACCAACACATTTCTCCACACGATCACAAATTTCAACATCTTCGTGTATTTTCAACATTAAATGCAGCAGGGAGTAATAATTAAGGTTATTTCCATTTGATTGCATGTAACTTTTCAACAATGGAAAAAACCTAAGGCAATGCCAAAATAACACGGCTTCTGCTTGAGTATTACATATTCGCAATTCCATAATTTGCCCCAATCTCCCAGTGCACATTTTACGCCCACTTTCACAGTACTTCATTTCCACTTAAATGCATTTGCCATTTACATTCCAAATAACTACGGAAAAATGTCTATTGTGAATGGAAATTAAATTATACCCAACTTAAAGCTCCCCACACACTGCCGCGAAATTTCCCAAAAAATTGCTCAAAAATTGCAAGGCGATATTCGGCTCGGACAAATTTTTTCGTGCTGAAAAATTTCACAAAAACAAAAACAAATGCATATCATTCTAGAGCGCACTATCGTATTTTCAAGAAAAAGTACCACGGCACCAACGAAATTTTGCATTCCTGTGCGGCGACCTTAAATGCTCACTGCGAAAGTCGCCCACTATCACAGTAACCTACACACAGTACTTCATTACAACTTAAAATACCCAAAATTCCGCCGCCGTGGTATTTTCTCGAAAATTCTTCCAGCAAAGATATTGAAATAAAAAAATTTGTTTGCGGTGAAAAATTTCAAAGCTACAACTAAAAATGTGTATCATTTATAAATTTTCTTTAAAAAAACGCAGTATCGCATATTCAAGCAACTTTTTTGTTCAAGTTCCGTACCGGCGGAATTTCGCGTTGGCTTAAGGGGACTTAAATGCAGGCAAACCGCCATTAATATTACGAGAAGACGTCCATTGCGAATGAAAATTAAATTAAACTTGACTTAAATGCACACAATGCAATTGGCCTTTTGGGCAAATAAGCACTGCAAAATTGTCCCAACAAGTTATAGAAATCACTTTCTTCCCACAAGAAAAATTTACAAAAACACAACAGAACGTCTCCCAATGTGGCAACACTCCTCACAGACAGGGCGCTCAACCAGTGCAGCCAACTTTAGGCAAATTGCCCTTCCTAAGGGAATTTTTGGTTTAATTTTTTCTAAAAGGGATAAAGGTACTTATTTTTTCTTAATTTGAAGGTGCACTTAGACCGTAGGAGCGAACACAACTTTTTTCGCGAACTCCAATCGTAAACGAAATTCCGTTCGTGCAACCGTTTACACTGACTGAATATTTCCTCCCGCACCAGCATCGGAATCTACAGATTTGTTCGTTTTCAAGTGTTTATACTGCCGGGCCATTTTGTGCGAGTATTCGGCTACGTACCAAAGCTCAAAGATCGTAATCCAGTCGTTTGCACCGGCCGAATTAACGGCATTTGTTTCAAATACTTATACCACATGTCATTTAATTTAATTTCAATAATCTTCCGAACATACTTTACTGCGCTACATACATACATACAATACGAATCATTCATTCATTCATCAAAACCTATTTCAATACCGATCGCTACATCAATTTTCCTCTCTATAAAATTGTATAAAATTAACTCCACAGTATAAACACCAATTAAACATATATATTTAAAAATTACTTTCATCCATTCATCCATTACATTGCAGACAATGCAACAACAAAAAATTATTTAGGCCCAGCGAAGCGGACCGGGACCAGCTAGTATATTATAAAAGTGATTGTGCGTCTGTCTGTCAGTCTGTTTGTCCCTCAATAACGGCTAAACGGATGTACCGATTCTCTTGAAACTTGCAGGATAAGTTCTATAGGTATCGACATGTAACAAAGGGTATATGCGGTTGGGATTGTAGAAAGGGGCGTGGCACCTCCCATACAACACAAAAGATGCCTACAAGATAATTTAGTAACTATTGAATGGAATTTGAATTGAATTTTCTTTAAAAATCATCTAAAATTTTTAGATTTAATGTATCCATTTTAAAGTTACAGTATGAAAACCACGAAAAGGTAATTTTTTGCGTTTGCGGAAAATGGTGCGTGCTGAACAAATTTCATGGTTATTTTCGGATTCAGCGTGGCAAAATACATAATAATTTGCCCATCAAGTCCATTTAACACACTAAAAGTTAATTTTTGTCGACCAGTGTAATTGGTTAAGTTAAATTTCTTCGATTAACTAGCATTAGTTAACTTTTAAACGAAAAAATTTAATTTAATTTAAAAATTATTTCATAAAACAATTAAATACACAGGCCGATATATTTCGAAGTGTTCTATATTATATTTTTATGTATGAATGGACCATTCTAAACACAATCATAACGTGAGGTTAACATCGTATTTTCCATTTCTCAATAAATGTAAAAGAGACGTGTATGTTTGTCACGAGTAGTCGCGAAAACTACAGCACTGATTCTCACCAACATTTATATATGTGTTTTATAGATCGTGGGACGGGTCGGACCCAGCTAGTTTGTGATATTTGTTCTTAACCAAACTTTATTCGTTTCATTATTATTATTTAATATTCTAATAAAATTTGTATTTCATATAAACGAATATAAAAAAATTGTTTCAAAAACGAAATTTCGCTTTTGATAAAAATTTGTATCATTTATTTTAAAGCAAATTTGCATATAGAACGCTGAAACCGATCGAAAAAAGGATCTGTGAGTGCAGGCATTCAATTGAATATAGTTAAAATGTTTTTTCTTGTATTTTTATAAAAAAAAATTTGTTTACTATACAAAATTTAACTATTTAATTTAACTCTTAACGAAGTTAACTTTTACCGGGTTAACGAAGTGAAATTCTCGATTAACTATGCCCAGCTTTGATTATATGCATAATAATGAAATAAGAAAACAAAGCAAACAAATCGGGATTTATTCAAAAACTATAAGGGTTACAGAAAAACCGATTACATTTTTGAAATCAGTGAGTCCAAATATATTTAGAAACTAATACTCAGAATACTCCTTATATTTTTGTCCCAAGCTCACATGGAGACAAATCACTGTGCGGCGGGTGATACGGCTTTAGAAAAGCTCGGCCACTTCAATGTGCCGGAATATTTAATCGCGATCGTTTCCGACTATTTAACAAATATAACTCTGCAATACGACACAATTTCTCAGCTGCCATGGTTGCTTTAAAGCATATCTGCACAGATTCCACTGTGAAGACTCACCTTACTGCGAGCTCTGTAGTGGAGCTTCTAACGAAGACCTGAACCATGAATTTTTCGTGCCCGCGGTAGCATCATTGGTGAGGCACTGACACCGGAAAATATTGCAGGCCATATGATGGAGTCACCAGAAAAATGGAGCGGCGTTAGAGCCACGACAGCCACTGTAATGGTGGAACTGAGACAGTTGGAACGACATCGTAAATCGCATTCAAAAATAAACGTTAAAAATGCGCCAGCGTTAGAAGTACGCTGCCACCTACCCTGCGACGTAATACTTGACGGCGGTTCCACAGTGAGTTATAGGCATGGAGAGAGGTGTTTTTAGTGGGTAGAAGCCCCACATAACTTAGGAGTGCGGGCTCCCTAGTATCTTTTCAAAGATTTTTACCTCTCGCAAAAAAAAACACATGCAATGATTGATAGCGGCGATACGATGCTATTTGATTGGAAATGTACTGAAAAATTTGTGATGTGCTAAGGCATTGCTGATTACTGAATTCTGAATTGGGAAGAACGTCATTGAAAACGAAGACAAAGAAAATCAGAAAGATGACAGGAATGGAAATGAGGGCATATTCGTACTTGCCTCACCTGTTTAACTCCACAGTGAGGTATAGTTCTAAAACGACCCCTGGCTAGCCTATGACAACGACTGGTTAAAAGCATCGTTGGAATCTATTCGAACTCGGTTTTGACCAAACCAAGAATACGAAATGCTTTCGAAACCATCTTTTCAATGGTGATTTCGATCGAAACCTAGAAGATAGATGATACCTAGAAGTTTCTACTCAATGTAAACGAACCATTAAATGTTTTACACTTCATTATCACTAACAAAATTTTGTCATTATTGGTATATTAATTTATCTTACAGGCTGTATGTCGATGAAAAGCTGATGCCTTTCCTTTTCCGGTGGTGAAATGCCTTCCACGGCATATCGCAGATTTTCATCAGCTAGATAAAAGTGAGGAAAGCTCAGCATTATTGGAGAATCTGAAAGAAAAGTTATATTAATAGTACATATCAACTCTATACTTATACAAAAAATACACTTAGAAGAATAAATTCAAAAACTGCTTCGGAATACTTTGAAACAAATATCACTACGAAAAATTCAGTGCTAAAATTTTACCTGTAATAGTGTTGCTCAATTGCAACGTGAATGTGTTGTCATTATTTATTAGTTAACTTCACTAGAATATAATGTTCTTAAAACAGCAAATACATATGATTGAATAATAGCTACTGCAGATTCAAGAACTAATAAAGCAATTTGACCAATTAAAAGTAAAGAAACAATTGCATAAGAGAGAGAAGGTCCTGTATTACCTAATAATGTTAATAATAAATGTCCAGCAATTATATTAGCTGCTAATCGGACAGCTAAAGTTCCTGGTCGAATAATATTACTAATAGTTTCAATACATACTATAAAAGGTATTAAAACTGAAGGTGTACCTTGAGGGACTAAATGTGTGAATATATGTTGAGTATGATTAATTCAGCCATAAATTATGAAACATAATCAAAGAGGTAAAGCTAATGTTAGGGTTAAAGTTAAATGACTTGTACTTGTAAAAATATATGGGAATAATCCTATAAAATTATTAAATAAAATTATTGAAAATAATGAAATAAAAATAAATGATGATCCATTGTGGCCTGTTGGACCTAATAAAGTTTTGAATTCTTTATGTAAAGTTAGTAAAATACTATTTCAAAAAATATGGAATCGAGAAGGTAATAATCAAAAAATAGGAGGAATTATTAATAAACCAATAAATGAACTTAATCAATTTAATGAAAGATTAAAAATACTTGAAGAAGGGTCGAACACTGAAAATAAATTAGTTATCATTTTCACTTTATAGAAGTTGAAGAACTTGTTTCTGAAGAACTAGATTTAGGTGAATTAGGCAAAATTGAGTAATAATTTATTATTCTAAATATCATAAAAGCAATAGAAAAAATAATAAATAAACTTAATCAACCAATAGGGGCTATTTGAGTGTTGCTCAATTGCAACACTATTTCACTCAGTTCTCAAATCGGTTAACTCCACTTTTGTGAATTTTTGATAATATTGTGTCAATTTTAGGCCCATAAAAGTTAATATTCAAATCGATTAACTCCACACTATAACGCAACTATACGCGAAAATCGGACCCAATTTCCAATTCGCAACATGCTTTTGAAAGAGCAAGAATATATTTTTGTACAAGTATGTATAGATTGATTTTCTAAGAAAGGCAGTATTTTTTTATTGAAGAATTTATATATCGATACCGCGTAACAGATTTTTTTTCTTTGAGTTATCAACGTCAAAAAAATGTTAGTTACGAAGCTCATCTCCAGACAGAATCGCGACCTGAGTGCCCAAAGCTGGAGAATTATCTCCTCAGCCACGAGCAAAAACGGGCCGGGCAAGGACTACCAGATCACTGTTGATCCCCAATCCTTCGCCCAGCTGCAGAAGAGCTCAGGAAGCATCAAATTCGGTCTGGGGACGCTGAAGGTAAGGCTCCATCAAAGCGCAGAACCACAGGCGGCTACAAGTAGTGCAAATTAATTTGCACCACTGTAAAGTAGCTTCCAACGATCTGATGCTTTTCCTGGAGGACGAGGAGGTGGACGTGGCCCTGATCCAAGAACCCTGGATCGTCAAGAACCAGATTCAAGGATTTAGGTCGACAAGGTACAAAACATACTGTTCACATAGTGAAGGTAAACTCAGAACCTGCATTGTCACAAGAAAGAATTTTAATAACAGTTTTCTTCTCTCACAGTATAGTAATGACGATCTGACGGTGGTAATATGCGAGCAACCGGCCGGGAAAAACATCATCCTGGCATCTGCCTATATGCCATACGAGGAAACGGAACCACCATCGACAGCCATCCGACAACTTGTCAGGTATGCCGGGTCACACGGATTGGCAATGGTAATGGGCTGTGATGCCAATGGGCATCACAGACAATGGGGAAGTACTGAGATTAATACAAGAGGTGAGTCAACGCAAACTCTGCGCAAACTCTGCCAGGCGTACTCACTTACACACTTTAACAACGTAACAACAGAGGCCATTTTAAATGGTCTAGATGACGTATCTGTGCCACGCCCTATCCAACATTGGATTCACAATGTGCTAGAGACTAGAGTTATCAACTCAATGTGGGGTACGGGCACCGCCAGAAAATCCGTAACTAGAGGGACCCCACAGGGAGGAGTAATTTCTCCTATCCTGTGGGTTCTTGTAGTAACTAGAGGGAATTGAACTTAAACTATCTAATGAAGCTACATACCTCGGCGTAATTCTGAACCACCAACTTACGTGGAAAAGAAACACAGAGGAGAGAATGAGAAAAGGACTCAACGCGTTCTACATTTGTAAAAGGACCTTTGGGAAAAGATGGGGGTTGCAACCACGAATCCTTCACTGGATGTATGCTGCAATAATACGCCCTATCCTCACCTATTGGTCGTTGGTGTGGTGGACCACTACTAATGTTGGAAGCCGCCTCGGACTCCTCACGAAAGTGCAATCGCTAGCCGGCAGATCGATTGCAGGAGCCGCAAGAAGCACACCAAGGGCGGGTATAGATATAATGCTAGGCCTGCCATCGGTAGACCTGTACATACAAAGCTGCGCCGCAAAAGGCGCCCTCCGACTGAGGGAGGCCGACATGTGGAGACAAGCATCGTACGGACATGCCTCGATAATTAACGAAATCTGTAAGCTAGGAACAAGACACGAATCTGAAAGCCTAAGGGCACCGACAGACTACATCTGCCCTAGTTATGCATTTGATAGGTTCCAAAAATTATTCCCGGAAAGGGAAAATTGGGGCAACAGAACGGTGACGAACGTTGACGACACTGTCGTTTTCACGGATGGATCCAAAATGGATACAGGAACAGGTGCGGGTTTTTACTGTGAAGCGCTTGGCCTCCAAAAGTCCTTCAGACTGCCGGACGCTAGCAGCGTCTTCCAAGCTGAAATCTACGCGATAGAGAAAGCTGCTAGAGCCTTAGCTGAGCAAAACATACGCACACAAAATGTAATGATCTGCATAGACAATAGGGCGGCCATACAAGCAATCACGTCGTACACAGTCAACTCGAATGCAGTAAAGAGGTGTAGGGAAGCACTGCGAATCGTGCAGGGCCACCATCGGGTTACTCTCTGCTGGGTTCCCGGACATAGCAATATAGAAGGGAATGACAAGGCGGACGAGATGGCCAGGGGAGGCTCTGCTATGGAGATCAGTGGGGCTGACAACTCAATTCTGCAACCGATACGCAACCAATACGGAATAATTGACAGTATGGTAAATAGGGAAATAAACGATAAATGGGCCAATAGACAAGACTGCAAAACGTCTCGACTTCTATGGCCTAAATTGAACTCGAAAAGAACAGAGGAACTGCCATCCCTGGATGGGAAATCTCTTAGCATACTGACGGGGGTTATCACCGGACATTGTGCCATAGGATCCATGCTGGGGAAATGGCACATAGTAACCACAGATATATGTAGGAGCTGCGGAGATGAGTATGAACTAGAAACCATACAACATTTCCTCTGCCACTGTCCCGCTCTAGAAACGCAGCGCCAACGAGCATTGGGCTCCTGGTTCTTTGAGAGCACAACAGAGCTGTCAGAGCATACAGTATCGGACCTTCTAAAGTTCATTCGAAGCACAAAATGGATCCTTGATGGACCAAACGTGCGCTGACAATATAGAAGGGAAATTGAGAAAGGGTCTCACATGTACGCACACAAAATGTTAAAAATTAAAAGGGATTCACAATGAGCCACAGATGGCCTCCGAGTGGAAATGGTACTCTTTGTACCACACACCCTTATAACCTAACCTAACCTAGGTTTGAAGTTTTCATAATTGTAGTCGTAGCTCATTACAGTGAATCAGTCTACACATGGCTATAAAGACCTATTCTTCCTCTTTCAAAGCATGTTTGGAATTAAAAAATTGGTGCAGTAAAAAAGGTTTTAATATACAAGCACCCACAAATAAAACATTTTTATTTATTTTTTAATTCTCAAATCGATTAATTCCACCAAATTTCTCAAAATTCCGAAAAAAATAGTGATAATTCCTAATATGATCTATGTAACAAGCCTTATATGACTTGTCAAAAGAAGGGTAAATCCTCCAAAATATAATCCCAAATTTTGGTTTGAATTTATATTTTACAAGGAGTTTTAATAAGCAATTCTACAATTTTATCGATTTTATTAAAATTTCTTTCATGGAGTTAATTGATTTGAGAATTGAATGGCTCAATTGTGAAGATGGTCTTTTTTTTTAGGAACGCGGGTTCTTAGGGTTGAACTTTTCCGTTTCCTTTTTATACTCTTCGCACTAGTGTCCAAGGCTATATTGTTTTTGTCACACCTTTTTGTAACGCACATAATGAGGCGTATTCAGTAAGGAAAACTATATATATTCTCGATCAGTATCACCACCTGAGTGGAATTAGCTATGTCTGCCTGTCCTTCTGTCCTTCTGTCCGTCTGTCTGTCATTTCGCACGATAACTGTCGTAGCTTTTGAGCTATCGACCCCAAATTTTGGGATTCCTCTTATTTTGGCGAATGATTGGACGGTATTGAAAATGGGCAACATCGGATATGAACCACGCCTACCTCCCATACAAAATGGCCGCTAAATTTGTATTATTTTCGTTTATCTTGAGAAATACTGAACCGATTTGGATGCGATTTTTTGCATGGGGTTGGAAATGAGGTCGGAAACGAAATGGGAATGAAACCGGAACGAAATGGAATTGGACCGGAACAAAATGAAATTGGAACAAAATTTTTAAATTGATCAGGAAACTTAAATTTTTTTATAAATATTGGAAAATTATCGATAAATTATCGAAAAATTATCGATAAATTATCGAAAAATTATCGATAAATTATCGAAAAATTATCGATAAATTATCGATAAATTATCGATAAATTATCGAAAAATTATCGAAAAATTATCAATAAAAACTCGAAAAATTATCGATAAAAAAAAAGATCGAAAAACTATCAATAAAATACCGATTTTCGATAAAAAATGTGACGACTAAATATGGAACCACCAATTTAGCCCACACAATATCGTCAACTTCCGCCCCAACAACAACAACATCAATGGGCCGTAAAACACCCTGTGCCCCCACAGAGCCTAATCCATGGATACACCAATCCTGGATAGGTACGTTTTGGCTGAAAAGCCAGAATAATGTAATTCTGTAAATAACACCAACAAAGGGCAAACATAGTAAAACCGCGTATCCACCAAACCCCAACAACAAGTGGCCTGACAACAAAACAAACGGGCACATTCCATCAACGCAGGAAAACCGACGCCAACTAACACCAGGCATAACGGGATAGAAATCACGCCACACCGCGTGCTTGGCAACAGCAGCAAACGAGAGCAGTCCAACAACATCAACAGCAGCAAGCAACAACGAAATACTCAAATCTGCAACAACAACAGCCTGCACAAACAACGCGCGAGAACACTCCGATCTGCACAGACAAAAATATGTATAGCAGCAAGAAACAACAAGAGAGTGAAACCTGCATACGCAATCAAACCTGCATACACAAACAACACCCAGAGATTCCAGTCTACGCAAGCTACAAGTCTGCACGAGCAACAGTCTGCAAAGCGGCAATTCCAGTGGCGACAGTCTGCACAGCGGCATTTCCAGTCTGCACAGGGCTGCCTGCAGACAGCAGAATGCGATAAATGAGAATATCACGGCGGAAAACGAGGCATTCCGCGGCGACCACCGAACAGAACAGATCGCTTCGAACAAGACGGACTATAGCAAAGGGGGATTTCGATCTTCGTTGCTAGACTTAGAAAACCCACAGGACGAACTAGCCTCAAGGGGGATTCCGATCTCTGTGAGTCTGACCATAGGGACTATTGAACAGGACGAACTAGCCTCAAGGGGGATTCCGATCTCTGTGAGTCTGACCATAACGACTATTGAACAGGACGAACCAGCCTCAAGGGGGATTCCGATCTCTGTGAGTCTGACCATAGGGACTATTGAACAGGACGAACTAGCCTCAAGGGGGATTCCGATCTCTGTGAGTCTGACTATACGGACCATTGAACAGGACGAACTAGCCTCAAGGGGGATTCCGATCTCTGTGAGTCTGACCATAAGGACTGTGCACCGACCAAGGACATCACGTACTTTCGACGAAGTATTATTTTCAAGTTATCTTTTGAATTTTGTTAAGAATGTATTAAATTAATTAAAATTGAACTTTTGTTACACGGAACTCGTGAAATCTCTGAATTACAAAACCGTGAATTGTGAAATAGAGTAAGAAAATAAAGAGACTGTGAAATTCACTGATTGTGTTTAAAATCAAAAAGGGGTCCTTGAATGAAATAAATAAGAGTGACGACTCCTGGCACCCGCTGACTTGCCCCGGACATAGGCGGAGAAACCGTGTCGTTACAAAAATTACTAACATATGGTCTCAGAATGTATCGTACTAGCATGTGCAGGGTATTATAGCTTCGGTCAGACCGAAGATAATTCTCTTACTAGTTTTAAGATCAAATACACAGCAGCTATTGATAAATTTCCATATTTCCCTGCATGGGATAGTACTTGTAAGAACTAGTTTCGCATGTAGTACTAAAGGAAATTATTTTTTTAGAAATAGTTGTGTGCGAAATAGATGACCACTATTCCCGTAGTAAACACGAATGGATGCAGTGGAACTCATTTTTTTTTTGTAGTGCATAAGCAAGTATATACACCCAGAGAAAACATCGTGTTGAATTAACCAATTTTGTGGTTAATATTTTTCAAACCGATCTTTCAGGTTGTTTTAACAAGATGCTATTGTTCAAAATGACATTCTCCTATATGTGTACGTGTACATGTGAAGAGGTTTGTCATTAAACTGGGAAAATTGGTAAATATGCGTTCATTCAAGTCTTTGCCGGTAGCTCAGGAGTTAGGCAGTCGGCCTGATAAACGGAAGTACGGGGATCAAATCCCCGTTCCAGAAAAAGTTTTTTTAATTAAATTTTTTTTATAAAATTGCAAACCACAGTTCCTTCAAGAAACTTATTTACCATTCTTTAACTTATTTTCAAATTAACATTACCATTTCAAATACCTTTTCACACTGAACTGGATTTGAACGCCGGACCTACGGATCTTGAATTCATCACTTTACCTTCTGTGCTACTGAACTAAAAAACTTTTTTCAACTCAGACGAGATTCGAACACGGGACCTAAAGCTTATAGGTTCCGCATCTACACGCTGTGCCACTGAGCTTCTTTCGTTCAGGTCCATTTGACAGAATGGTCAAATATATTTTTATTTTCAAAAAATTTCTCATTTGTGTAAATGTGTGCGTTTTGCTTCGAAAATTTTTCGCATTTCTGTGAATGTGTGCGTTTTGCTTCGATTTTTGTCAATGTAGTTGTAGTTTTTTGGAATTGTTTTTGTTTTGCGTACAAATGTTTTTCATGTAAATGTAATTAAAATACATGAAGATTTCTCTGGGTTTATGAACTAATTCCAAAGCTTTTTGTTTCACCGGAATCAAACTCATTAGTCCAAAATTGTACATAAGATTTCTATGGGTTTATGAACTAATTCCAAAGCTTTTTGTTTCACCGGAATCAAACTCATTAGTCCAAAATTGTACATAAGAAAATATTACATATGAACTACATGCAAAGCAATGAATTGAGAGTGAGTTAAACTAAAAATTTAAAACAGAACAATCAAAAATATCGAAAATCAAAGAATCGAAAATAATTTCAGTGTATTTACCGTTTGATTTACTGTTTCTTTTATTCTTCTGTTTTATATTTTATGAAAAATTCAGTTGTTTCGATTATTTTAAACGCCCGGTGGTGTTTTGTGTTGTTCCAGTTGTTAAATAAAGGTGACAATTAACTATGAGCAAAATAAATATTCAAAGGCTAATGAAAAGCCAAAAAGAACATGATATGAATAAATTAAGTGAATTAAGTAATATCGAAAATATCCCTCTTTATTTTGCAGATGCAGAGGAGTTTGAAAAGCTGTACAAAACCATAAGAAGCGGTTTCTTAAAAAGTAGGCTTGGAACGAAATACAAATTTCATTAATTAAATACACTTCATATACCTAATTTATTAAAAATTCTTTTTTTTTTTTAAAGATTTGATTATTTATTGGATCATATAAATGTATATAATTAGACCTAACAATAATATTTCAATAATTTTAAAAAATTCACTTAATTCTACATATATCACTTAATTCTATTGCCTAAACTCCATTGAATTTGGCAGTGTGACGTTGTCGTACTAACATATGAAGAATGTATTAGTATCGTTTAAGACGTGAGGGATTCAGAAGTCTTAGTAGATTTCTTGCTAGAATGTTTGGGTGAGACAATATCTTCTGCTTGTACTTCGAGGTAAGTTTCGTCCTTTACTGTGGGCAAAGCTGGGCATTAACTAGTTAATTAGTTAATAGTTAATTAACGAAGTTGGGTAACTTTTAACGTTTCAGTTAATTTCGAAAACCATTAACTTTTCCATTTAGTTAAGTTAAATTTCTTCGATTAACTAGCATTAGTTAACTTTAAAACAAAAATTTTTTTATTATTAAATATAAAAAAAAGTTAAAATTAAGAATTCATACTATTTTCGAACTGATATTGACACTTAATTTAAAAATTATTTCACAAAACAATTAAATACACAGGCCGATATATTTCAAAGTGTTCCATATTCTATAGAACATTCTCAACACAATGGCGTTCTCAGCCATTACGTGAGGCTTACATCGTCAGGAAAGCGAAGTTTTGGATCTATAGTAACTTCTTCACTTATATAAAATTCTTTGTGAGTTTGTGTGTAGGTTTGTCGGTTTGTATGTTTGTTCCCTTATAACTCAAGAAATACTTAACCGATTTTAATAAACACATATCAAAATGTAGCTCATCATAGGCTATATGCCATCTCATTAACTTTGGGCGTTCGAGGTGGGCGTGGCAAATATTATTCTAAAATGCTATAATTCATGCGGTGTTCAACCGATTTTGCTGAAATTTTCTATGTGGTTTTGGGTAATGAATTGGTAACATGTTGAAAATTTGCAGTCCGCCCACTGCCACGCTCTGTAACGCGGCTCTGTAACGCGGGTCCTATTCATGGGATTTCGCTGAAATTTAGGATTTGATGCTGGGAGGTGCATGGGCAGAGGGTTGACTATGGAAATTTAAGATCCGCCCACTTCCACGCCCTAAATTTTGTAAAGCTCTGTAACTCGCGTCTTAGGGATGTTTAGAAACGGATTTTGGACATGGTCCGGGCTGAAAATAGGGTCTTGAGACCACATTTTTTTATGTTCGAGGTACTTCTTCTTACTGTGTGGGGGTATTTCAGCTTCGGTATAGCCGAAGATAGTCCACTCTCTAATTTAATTATTAAATGTAAATAAAAAAAGTAAAAATTACGAATTTATACTTTTGTTTACGCCAACCCTGGTAATGGTAGTTTCGAATTTGTTAGTTTTAAGTTGAAGTGTAGGTGGCGCTGAGCCATTTTAAGGTTTGAGTACTTTCCTTGAATTACGAGTTGAATTGAGGGCTCTCACATTTTTTAGCTCTTTGAAAGTTTTAATTGTATTCTGGAAGCCGAATAGGTAAAATATTAAAAAGGAATAAAGCCACATATTGATTCTGCTAATTTCTTGCCGTCTTCTTTTTTTTCATATCTTCTAATATCTTTGACAAGCCGAACCAATAGTGGAAGCTGTTGCAGTTGTTTTTAATTATCACCGGAATAATTCTATTTGGAATTCGTTCAGCTCATCATTTGATCCAATCGAACCGGATTGGCGGCTTTTAATATATTTGGAGGGCATTTTGGATTTAGTGAAACTTTTTTGGATATCAGGTGCATTTTGTTTTGTCTTTTGGTGAGAAAGTGCGCGCATTGTGGTAGCAGTTTCTTCAAATCGGCGGGAAAATGAATAGTTGAATTTTCCTTAAGCTTTTTTATTTTGCCTTTCTTCAAATTTTCGTTGATTTGGCCCCATTTTGTGATTAACTTCTTCAAAGGAAGAAGAAAGTGGAAGATAAAAAAGCTTTTGTTTCTTTTGATACACATTTTCGTTGTGCTACTAAGATTTTGCTGACTGGCAGCAAATCGGAAGAAAATAGCCTTTTCATTTTTCAATTTACATTTTTTATTTTCATTTTTTCACAAAAGTGAAAAATATCAATATTTTTCGCTGTCTTTCTTATATTCGAGTGTCTTTTTCATAAAAAAATAATATAATTTGAATAAAATATTGTACAAAAAAAAATAAACACCAAAAAAAAAGGTAGTAAAAAAAGCCACCCTTGCTAACTAAAAGCTTTTGGTTATTTTCCTTTTGACATTTCTTCGATTTCTCTTCTTTGCCTAACCGGCATTTTATACATATTTTTTAAAAGTAATAAAAATTAAATTAAAGTAGAGTAGAGTAAAATCAGTGCAAAATTAACAATTAACAAATAAAATCAGCAACACAAAGACAAATACATAAAATACAAGGAAGGAAAAGAGTTTTGCCAATTCTCTGGGTCAACAAGTGGACACAAAAGGAAGAGGAGCAACTATTTACAATTGGATTCGGCCTGAAACATACATATTTTCTGGGAAGTGGATTTGTCTGGACAGAACATAGGATAAACACATCACACATCATCACACCGACCGTGAAGGCTGGTGAAGAATTTCCTGTATAATTTTCTTTTTTGTGAATTGTAGTTTTTTAGTTTGGTTTTTTTTGGTGATATAAAACAGAGTTGCCAAATAACCTAATATACAATTTTGTTTTTAACTTTGATTTTAAATTTTATTTTTGCTCGAACGTTTTTGGAAAGCGGTTGTGTTGCTTTTTTATAACCCTTATATTAACATATATATATATATATATATATATATATATATCCTCAAATCTGCGGAGAGCTTTTTCATACACTTCCACAAGAGCAAGAGAGCACTGATAGAACTCCGGTGACAATGCATTCTATTAAATTTGGGGCCGTGGGGAAACTCAAACCCCTTTTTTTTAAACATGCCATAACTTCCAATTCCTTCAAGCTCGTTCGGGATCTTATTGGCAAAATTTTATACCCTTTGGAAAGGGGAGTGTTGGGGCAAAGGGGAGCGGGATGGAGTCAATTTAAAGTTCTAACTTTCGTATTTTTTAAGCTACAGGACTGAAATTTTTTACATTGGTTCGCATTGGGGAAAAAGAGTAAAAAAGGGGGAAAAGGGGGGGAAAGAGGGGGAGAAAAAAATTAAGGGTTTTTGGCGACTTCAAAATCTGAAATGATATTAGGAACAAAGTAGCCAAAAACCCTTAATTTTAAATCGAAATTGTGGAAATTAATTTAAAGGAAATTTATTTTCTGCTTTTTAGTCGGTTAAAGGGTTATATTTTAAAAAACTTGTTTTTTACTTTTTTTTATTATTTGATTTCTTGCTCGCATCAAGTAATCTTTGAATTTATTCTTAACCTTTTCGAAGCTTTTTTTGGATATTTATTTATTTGTAGTACGAGTAAAATCCATTACATATTTTTGGTCAGCAATTCAATAGTATTGAATTTATTTTTACCGAAATAATCTGGGAATTGTTTCTAATTTTTTTTCTCGCTCGTGTCAAGTGTTTACTTGAAAATTTTTTCGGATTGATTGATTTTTTGGATTTGTATATATATATGAAAAAAAGAAAGATTATGGCGGAGCTAGAGAGATTTGTTCAAGCGGCCGATGCCGTTTTGGAATTCGAGGAGGACTTTAGTCTTAGTAATAACCATACAGTTTTCAAACTAGATGTCCAAAGAGAAAAATTAAAGGAGCTTTGGGGGAATGTCAAAATGCTTTATCGGCAGTGTTTGCAGTCCGTGTCCGCCGCGGGGGGCGAGGAAGGTAATAAGATTGCGAAAGAAAAATATCGTGCGGTTTATACCGCATATGTGAGTTGTGCTGCCATGATGGGAGAGCAAGCAGCCGTTCTTAGTGCAATCTCGCAACCATCGGGTAGTTCCACTATGAGCATTGCTCCACCTCCTGCTCCTGCTGTTGACATTTCCCACCGTTTTCGTGTTCCGCCATGTGACACTGAAATATTCTATGGTGATTATGTCGCATGGCCTTCCTTTCGTGACATGTTCACAGCAATTTACATTTTGAATAGTGGTCTGCCTGCTGTGGATAAGCTGTATTATTTAAAGGCCTGCGCACACAGAGGCGTTATTCGTGCCGCAGGCGGTTTCGAAATAAATTTTGTCAAAAATCATTGTATTTTCGAAAATAGAGCGTTTTTTTACAGCCTGTTTCCATAGCAATACAATAAATAACAAACACAAATAGCCAGTTTCAGAACCATTTCGAATGAGTTTGGAAATAAACTTTTTTACTGTATCCATAGTAAAAAATAAATAACAAACAAAATAGTCAGTTTCAAAACCATTTCAAACAGACCGCTACATAGTAACTCTGCCTTTTAAGCTGGAGTTCAATAAAGATATTTTTTTTTGGTCACTCGAGAAAGGTAGCTCAGCAGCAATTTGTTCGAAATGAGTCATCGTTGTGTAGGAAGCCGGAGTTTAAGCTGCAATATGATCAGGTTTTAACGGAATATTTAGAGCTTGGTCATATGAGCAAAGTTGCATTTCCTATTTTTGAGCATTCCCCTCATAATTTTTACTTGCCCCATCACGCTGTGATTAAGCCTGAGAGCACTTCCACAAAGGTTAGAGTCGTTTTTAATGCGTCTAGTCGTACTTCAAATGGAGTTAGTTTGAATGACGTTCTCTACACTGGACCGGTTCTTCAGACATTTTTTAAATATGTTTTTAATGGAGACATTGAGAAGATGTACCGTCAAATTTTGGTTGACCCTAGACACACTCCATATCAGAGAATCGTTTTTCGGAACTCCGTTAAAGCAGAAGTTTGCGACTATGAATTGAACACAGTCACTTTTGGTGTGAATTGTGCTCCCTATTTAGCAACTCGAACGCTTTTACAACTAGCCGACGACGTTAAGAATAAGTTTCCGTTGGCTGCAAATATTTTGCGCAACATGATGTATGTTGATGATGCGTTGGCAGGAGCGCATGAGATTTCATGAGACAGCAGCCTTAAATTCTGCAGGTTTTTCAATGAGGAAATGGACCTCCAATTGTGAGGATATTTTAGCTGACCTGCCTTCTAATCACTTGATGAATGAAGATTTTATGAAAATTGAGGATGCTAGCAATGTCAAGACATTGGGAATCCGGTGGAATGCAAAGTCTGACACTTTTTACTTCACTACCACTCCATTTGAAATTAGAAAGTTGTATACTAAGATGGAAGTTTTGTCGATTATTGCTAGACTCTTTGACCCCGATGGTTGGTTGGCGCCTATTACAATTACGGCGAAGATGTTGATGCAACATATTTGGTTGGAGAGAATTGATTGGGACGATAATTTATCTATTGAAAGTTTACATAGATGGCAGGATTTTTTGCGCGAATACAGTGGCATTAACGACATTCAGCTAAAGCGTTGGAATAACTTTTCACCAACTGCGCAAGTAGAATACCACGCCTTTTGTGACGCATCTGAACAGGCATATGGTGCATGTATATACATTCGTGTCAAGGACGCGGGTTCCATGGTGACCTCGCATTTAATGTTTTCAAAGTCCAGAGTAGCACCCGTTCAGACTGTCTCTTTGCCCAGGTTGGAGTTGTGCGGCGCTGCTCTTTTAGCAGATATGGTAGATTCGATGGTACAACACCTAAGTATAGAGCGCAGTGACGTTTTTTGTTGGACTGATTCAACCGTGGTCTTAGCTTGGCTTCAAAAGCCCCCGTGTTCTTGGGCCACATTTGTTGCGAATCGCGTGTCAAATATTGTAGATAAGGTGGACAGTGAAAATTGGTTTCATGTCGATTCTCATGACAATCCAGCAGATTTAGTCAGCCGTGGTGTAACTACGCAGAACCTCATTGGTAATAGTCTATGGTGGCATGGGCCTTCGTGGTTGCAGGGGAATAAGTCAAAATGGCCAAAGGTGGCTGATGACGTTGAATTTCACACATCGTTGGAGGGAAAACCAATTAAATCGCATTTTTCGTTTTTCACTAATTTCGAAGACTTGTTAGACAGATTTTCTTCTCTTCCAAGTGCATTACGCGTATTGGCATATGCCGTTCGATACATTTCTCGTGCTCGAAAAATGGATCATATTTTTAGTTCCCCTGAAATTTCTAATAGTGAAATCAATGATGTTAAAATGCGATTGATTGTTATTAGCCAGAAACCACATTTTTCGGCCGAATATCGTAATCTTTAGGAAAAGGTACCTGTGCAGTCGAAAAGCACCATCATCGTTGGTGGTAGGTTAGCGTCAGCCTCTTGTTTGTCGTATGATGAAAGGCATCCGATAATTTTACCATACAATGGTCAATTATCTCGCTTATTAGTTCGATTTATTCATGATATATCCCTTCATGGTGGAAATCAATTAGTGTTAAGACTTCTTCGAACGCAATTTTATATACTAAAGGCTAAGAATCTTATCAAAACTATCATACATAGTTGTAAGATATGTGTAGTTCAAAGGAGCGAGCTGAGCGAGCGCAGATAATGGCTGCTTTGCCTCCGGAGCGAACCACATTGTCCAACACTGGAGTTGACTTTGCAGGGCCTTTTGACATTAAAAATTACACGGGTCGCGCATGTCTTATCACTAAGGGATACGTGTGTATTTTTGTGTGTTTTGCGACTAAAGCCATTCATTTGGAGGCAGCTAGTGACCTTTGGACTCCGATGTTTCTGTCCGCCTTTGCGCGTTTTGTAGCTCGACGAGGATGTCCAGCACAAATGTTCTCGGATAATGGTACCAATTTCGTGGGGGCCTCAAAGGTTTTAAGGCAGGATTTCAAAAATTTTCTAAAGGTATCTAAGGAAACTTTGATTTCCAATTATGAGCATCGTAATATTCCTTGGCATTTTAATCCACCTAGTTCTCCCCATATGGGAGGGTTATGGGAGGCTGGAGTTAAAAGTTTTAAATATCATTTTCGTCGAATTCCTGGTGGAATGAAATATACCTTTGAGGAAATTTCCACCCTTTTGAACCGAGTAGAAGCGTGTTTAAATTCTCGCCTGTTGAGTCCAATTTCGGAAAATCTAAGTGAGGTGTGCCCTCTGACTTCGGGTCATTTTTTTATTGGTGGTCCTTTATTGTCTCATGTGGAGCCTGAAATCATGGATAATCCACTGACAATCGTTAATCGCTGGCGTAAAGTACAAGCCATGTATCAAGTGTTTTGCAGGCGATGGAAGTCGGAATATCTGAACGAGCTCCACAAGTAATTTTATTCAATTGAATCACCTATAATAACTTAGGTCTAACAATGATTTTTCAAAAAGATAAATGGAAATATCCCCAGCGAGACATCAAAGTGGATGATATTGTGGTGATACGAGAGGAGAATATCCCACCAAACGAATGGAGGCTCGGAAGGATAACAAAAATTTATTCGGGAGCAGACAAGAGAGTTCGTGTTGCAGACATTCGAACGGAACGTGGTACCTCGTCATTGCTCGAGGTGTTTGGCCCACAACCATTTTCGGAAAGAGTGCCAGAGAATACCGTCGAGAACCATCAATGGGACCTCGTCCGTCCCGACACTTGCAACAGCAGCAGAACGTGCCAATGGGACCTCGTTCGTCCCGGCAACCCACTCGTGAACCGTCAATGGGACCTCGTTCGTCCCGGCGCTCGCACAACCACCCCTCGGCTACGGGACCTCGTTCGTTCCGACGATCGCAGCAGCCGGTCTACATGGGACCTCGTTCGTCTCGACGTGAAGGCAGCCAAGTCGTCTCGAGGGGACCTAGTTCGTCCCGACGCACATTGCAGTGGCACTCCAGCGGGTCGCATCCGTTATCCCATTTTAGAGGCAATCAGCGTGTACAGGCAGAAGTACCCATGCTGTGCCTTCAGCGCATCATCACGTTGCTACCGACGGCTGTTGTCAAGATCGTGGCCAATGGACGTTTTTTCCATGAACGAGCGCTGGTGGACTCCTGCTCAGACATGTCTGAGATAGCGGAGGAGCTAGTTCACCGACTTAAGTATTACAAATAGATTATAGGGCACTGAAGCCAAGTATAGTTAAGTTTAGTATTATTGAATTGTGATATTTTTTCATAGTTTTTTTTGTAGTGAAGCTGCAAGGTTTGCAGAATGTTTACGCCAACCCTGGTAATGGTAGTTTCGAATTTGTGAGTTTTAAGTTGAAGTGTAGGTGGCGCTGCGCCCTTTTAAGGTTTGAGTACTTTCCTTGAATTACGAGTTGAATTGAGGGCTCTCGTATTTTTTAGCTCTTTGAAAGTTTTAATTGTATTCTGGAAGCCGAATAGGTAAAATATTAAAAAGGAATAAAGCCACATATTGATTCTGCTAATTTCTTGCCGTCTTCTTATTTTTTCATATCTTCTAATATCGTTGACAAGCCGAAGCAATAGTGGAAGCTGTTTTTATTTATCACCGGAATAATTCTATTTGAAATTCCTTCAGCTCATCAATTATTTTTGACATTTAATTTAAAAATTATTTCACAAAACAATTTAATAAACTTGCCGATATATTTCGAAGTGTTCTATATTCTATTTCTATGTATGCATGGACCATTCTAAACACAATGGCGTTCTCAGCCATCACGTGAGGTTTACATTGTCAGGATGTTCACATCGTGTTTTCCATTTATCAAATTTCTCAAAATGGGGAAAAACCGAGAACGCCATTGTGTTTAGAATGGCCTGTGATATTTGTTCTTAACCAAACTTGATTTGTTTCATTATTATTATTATATACTCTAATAAAATTTTGTACGTCTTTGTATGCGTATAAATAAGTTGTTCCATATACGAAATTTAGCTTTTGATACAAATTTGTATAATTTATTTTGAAGCAAATTTGCATATCATTTGCAGTGCAGTCATTTGATTGAATATAGTTAAAATGTGTTTTTTTTATGTTTTTTGTAAAAAATTTTTTTTTTTGGTTTTATATAGAAAATTTAATTATTTAATTTAACCCATTAATTTTTTTTTTTTTTATAATGTACATTTATTCATTTGAATCACCCAATATTAATTTAGGTCTAACAATGATTATTCAATAATTCTACTTAATTCTAAAAAAAAAAGAAAAATTCGGCTTAAACTATGCTATGAGATGTAAAAATTGCCCTACATCCATTGATTTAGGCAATGTGGAGTTAGCATATCTAATATATGAGATATATATTAGCTTCGTTTAAGACGTGAGGGATTCAGAGGTCTCAGTAAATTTCTAGCTAGAATGTTTGGATGAAACATAAGCTTCTGCTTGTACTTCGAGGTAAGTTTCGGAATTTCGTCTTTTACTGCAGGGATATTCAAATCATTGTGGATGTTTGCATTTCTTATAAACCAAGGGCTCTGGTAATTTGTCGCAGGATTTTAGATTGGACTCTCTGGAGTTTTTCCACATTAGAGGGAGAGGCTGTACCCCAGAGTTCAATTCCATATGTCCATATGGGTTTTATTATACTTTTGTATATTTGGACTTTATATGTGAGATTAAGCTTTGATGCCCTTGCGATTAGCCAATTTAGCTCCAGCTGTTTTAACTTAATCTGAGTGATTTTAGATTGGATGTGCTTGTGCCATGTGAGACGGCGATCAAGATGCATTCCAAGGTACTTTGTCTCGGTGCTTTCGGGCACAACTTGGCCGTTTATCTTCAGAGCAGGACACGAGCCCCTTCTTAGGGTGAAGGTTAAGTGGCAGCTTTTGGATTCGTTGACTTTGATTTTCCATCGTGATAGCCAATTGCTTAGAGAGTCCAAATGTTTTTGCACGTAAAGAGTTGCCATGTCTGGGTTTGAGTGGGAGCACAGGATAGCAGTGTCGTCAGCAAAAGTCGATAAAAGAGTTCTGTCGCTTTTGGGCATATCTGCAGTATATATAATATAAAGCAGGGGCGCGAGGACACTACCTTGTGGTACTCCGGCCAGTATATCGTATTTTTGGGAGACAAAGCTTTTATATTTTACTACAAATTTTCTATTCGTGAGATAGTTTTTAAGTAGGCAGTGCATATTAGCGGGGAGAATATGCTGTAATTTGAAAATAAGTCCTTCGTGCCAGACTTTATCGAAGGCCTGGGTAATATCGAGAAAAACAGCGGAGCAGTACTGTTTCTTTTCGAAAGTGCTTTTTATTGAGTCTACAATACGGTGTACTTGTTCGATAGTGCCATGCTTTTCGCGGAAGCCAAACTGGTGATCGGGAATCACTTGTTTTCCTGTAATTTTGGGTGTAATCAGTTTTATTAGAAGTTTTTCGAAGAGTTTCGATAACACAGAGAGCAAACTTATGGGGCGGTATGAAGTCACATTGTTGGGATTTTTTCCAGGTTTGGGAATCATTGTAACTTGAGAAAGTTTCCAATCATCTGGGTAGTGACATGTTCTAAGGATTGCATTAAATATGTGCAATAAATGGGTTATTGCAACTGATGGCAGTTCTTTTATCATTGTGGGCGTTATCAAGTCCGGTCCTGGTGCTTTTTTTTGGTTCAGGCATTTATTTATTGCCTCCATTAGTTAATTTTTTTTCATCGCGACTGTACAGGTGTTATTGAGTCGGATTATTGTTGGTAATGGGATATCACCAGTTGTTTCGTTCGGGGTGAATACGGATTTTAGGTGGTTGGCAAAAGCAGCACCTTTTTCTGAATCGCTTCTGGCCCAATTTCCGTTTGGCAGCCGTATGGGAGGTTCTGCCAGTACCGGTTTTTTCATATTTTTAGCAGCTCGCCAGAGAGAGTAATTTGTTGATTTTGTGGGTGCGAGATGTTCAACGAGTTGTTGAAAGTCTCTTTCGGATTTCCATTTAAGCTGTTTTTGTAGATTTCGAGTGATATCTTTTAACTGTTTTTTCAAGGTGGGCGATCTGTGATTTTGCCATTCATGACGTATTTTTCTTTTATTTTTTAGAAGCTGCTCTATATGTTTTGGAGTACATTTTGTATAGCTTCGGGTTGAGCTATTTTGGATTTGGGAGGGAGTGGCCGCTGCAGCTGCTTTGGAAAGCAAAAGTGTGAATTTACTAACAGCTGTGTTTATTTCGTTTTTCGTTTTTAGTGACACTTTAGGGTTAATGTGAGAGCTTATATACTTCCGATATTTGAGCCAGTTTGTGAGTTTACTAGTCAATTTATCTGGTGGGTTGACCTCAGAGCTTGGGATGTACTTTATTGTGATAATAGTAGGCGTATGGTCTGATGAGAGATCTAGAGAAGATTCTATAGTCAATTGGCTCCTTCTTACAGTTTTAAATACTGCAAAGTCAATGACGTCGGGAGTTTTTCGGCTGTCAGTTGGCCAGTAAGTTGGAGTGCCAGAGGAGACAACGTCAAGGCCGAGGCTGTTGACAGTGTTCAACAGGAGCCTGCCCTTTGGTGATATAAGCCGAGAGCCCCAGTATGTATGTTTGGCGTTGAAGTCGCCGGCAACGAGAAACTTTGATCCAAGAGAATTGAAAAAAGTCTGGAATTGTTGCTCAGTTATTTTGTGTCTGGGCGGGCATTATATAGCTGTTAATGTTAGGCCTTTTAAGTATTCATCGAGAGAAATACTTGTAGCTTGAATGTATTCTGTGCAATAATTCTGTAGAGCTTTATTCGGCTTTTTATGAGAATAGCGGAACCACCTCTAGAGTTTCCGCTTGGATGCTTTGTGTCATAGAGTCTATATCCCGGAAGATTGAAAAAGTGTTTTTCGGTGAAGTGAGTTTCAGAAATTAGCATAACGTCAATGCTGGACTCTTTCAAGAACTCGAGAAGTTCTAGTTTGTGAAGACACAGGCCGTTTGCATTCCAAAATGATATTTTTAAACCATTCATGGTTTAGACATGAGATGTTGCAGTAAAAGACTTTGATTTTTAATCATTTCTTGCATCATATTTTGCATACCAGACATAAATTGTGACATATTTTGTATAAGCACTTGCAGAGTTTGTTCGAGAGAACTGCTAGGAGGAGCAGGTTGCGTGAACTCGGGGAGAGAGGAAACGCCTTGATTTGTATTGGGATTTACATAAGTAGGGACAATGAATTGTGAGGGATTTGTTGGGATTTTTCTTAAATCCTGTTTTGGAGGGAAAACATCAGCTTTGGGAATAGCATTGCTTTTGAAGGATTTGTAGATTGGACAGCCTCTATAGTTTGCTGTATGGTTGCCTCCGCAGTTGCTGCATTTTTTAACATTTGCATCCTCTTTAGTTTTTTTGCACAAGTTTGTGGGGTGGAGATCGCCACATATTACGCACACGCTGGGAAGTGTGCAATACGATTTTGTGTGGCCGTATTCTTGGCAATTTTGGCACTGAATTGGTCCTCGGCGCTTATGAGGCTCTTCCACTGTAATTTTGCGATGGAGGAGATACCGCAGTGAGTAAATTGGGTGAGATTCCCCCTTTTTTAGGGACTTCGGATCAAATTCCAGTTCCACTCGGAATAGTGGTTGGGGAATTTTATCTCGATTTTGTATGTTAAAAACGGATTTAACGTGGAAGCGCTCTTCGATTAAAGTGCTTTTGATTTCATTGCATTCAACAAACGAGTCAATGCCTTTTATGACAACGGAGAGACCTTTAGAGCTTTTGAGCTGATATGTGTAATAGCTCTTTTTTGATTTATCGAGGGATTCGATAATTTTTCTATAATTTGCCTCGTTATAGATTTGAATTTTAGTCTCATGGATTCTTCCCTTAAGAATAGGGATTACATGAAATGTGTGATCACCAATTATTTGAGAAATTGTTTTTATTAGGGAATTTGAGTTTTTTTCACGTAAGTAAATTGGTGGGGGTTTTTGGAATTTCGGAATCGGTTCCGAACTTGTGGATTCGGCCAGAATGCCAAATCGGTTGTGCCCTAACTCAATAGACTTTTTGGGATTAGTCTTTTGCATTTTAGAAGATTTCACATTTCCAGGAGGAGAACCTCTTCGTTTGAAGTAGGCGTCAATGCCTGTCTGCGCTGCCGTTGCCTTTATATTTTGCTCTCTAGAGATAGAGCTACTTTGAAGTTTTGTTGTTTTTAACTTATCGACAAATTTTTTTTGCTCATTTAAGTTCTGAGCGGGAGTAACGCAAAAGGGAATTTGCATGCTGTGATGAAATGGGATTTCTAGAACAAAAGGCGAAACAGAGTTACCTGTGTGTGTGTTTGGAGTAACACACTCTTGACTCCATGTTAGAGCAGGCGTGAGAGATTCAGCGTGTGATGTCATCAATGCGGGATATTGAACGGGAGTAGTTGGTAACATTAGCGATACAGAATGCTTAGAGAGCGTTGCATTCTGCAATGATGGACGAAGAGCGTCATCGCTATTGGGGGCAAGCGAGGACACATGAATTTTCGCCGTTCTCGCACTTTCTTGTTGTTGTTTTAATTGTGTCGCACTTTCTTCTGTTTCGCTTTCGTCTGAGCGGGAAGCAGAAAACGGCGTGAGAGACGCGCTCGATTTTTTCGGGGAATGCTTTATTCCCATTTTTTGCAGAAATAATTTATATTTATAATTGTTTTTTTTTAGTGTTTTGCAGCGGCTCCGACGATGCCGACTGCGTGTAAAAAGTGGCGATCACTTTATTTTCTTTTTTCGCGGAGTTTGTATTTGATTTGGGAAACACTTTCGAGTTTATTTTTTCTTTTTGTGGAGCGGAAAATTTTGCGACCACATCAGAAGAGAATTCGCGGTAACCCATTAATGACGAGAGCGAAATTTTCGGAATTTTTTCAAGATTTTTTCAGGAATACCTAGAAATGGCCTAAGAAAAGAATTACTAACTTTTTTTTTTGGACCGCTTATTGTTTGCCCAGCCTTGGCCGTTACCATATGGTAACACTCGTCACAACACAGCAAAATTACCTAATTTAAGATATTATTGTTTATAACTACTTTTTTTTTAATTCTTGAAAGTTTAGCAATGTTTTAAGAATTATTTTGTAAAAAAAATTTTTATCGACCAATTTTTTTAAATCTAAAAGTTTTTTAAAAAAAAATTTTCTTAGAAAAATTTCTATTAATTCAGGAGCATTTCTTATCACAAAAGCTTCAGCAAAGTAATTTGTTTTTAAAAAACGCACATTTTTGCGTCAAAAAAAATTTGTATAGGCCCCCAGGCAAAAAAGTTAGAAAAGTAGGTCAGTTTTCAACTAAGATTTTCTTGATAAGTGTAAAATGGGGTCCAATAGACCTTTTCAATAGTAATCAAGTTGATATTCCTAAAATTTTGGTAGTCGTTCAAAATTACTACAAAAGGCTGGCCTAATTATCAGTCCGCCACTGTATATAATATGTATCTCCACCTACACCAAAATACTGCTTAGGTTTTCAATACCATAAGAAATATCTCCATATAAACTGAAATTGGAAAGGTCCTCGTCATTATTTGACATACACAATTTACATGGCTGTAAAAGAGGTGTACGATGAAGACCATAGGAAGTACCTCCTTCATCTTCCTCCTAATAATCTTGTCCAGCTGGATAAAATGATGCTCGCCTAAATGTCTTCATCGTAATGTAAATTTGTTAAAAAACAATTGACTAAGTTTTAGCCGGTCGAAGGAAGCCTATATATACCATACACCCTTCCATCTGAGACCTGGTCGCCATCTTCCGCTCATTCCACCGACGGTACTCACATGTGCTCCATTTAGTAGTACATTTTTACGTTCATCAGCCCGGCATGACCTAGCCATCTTAGACATGGATTTTGTATGCGTCATGATGTCATGTCATGATCGGGGTATTGCTCATATAGCTTTTGCGGCACTCACCATCGACGCAAAGCAGACAATATATCTTACGGAGAATTTTCCTACCACAATTCCCGTGAAATTGGGTAACAGTTGTTACAAAACTCGACTTTCACTTGTATGGAAGGTAGTCGTGGCAGTTGATCGATTTCGCCCATTTGCATTAACAACTCCTTCTAGGACCTCCAAAGGATAAATTCAATGTTTGGACCGCCTAGCTTCAAAGCCCATACGAATCTAAATAACGGACAGACATATGGATATGGCTAAATCAACCTAAGAGGTGTTAATTTTTTTCATAAGCATACCAAGTACATAACATAATAATAAATCAATAAATAATAAATCAATAAATAAATAAATAACCACACTTTAAAGACTATTTATAGATAAAATATATAAAATATAAAATACTTTATATGAAAGAAGCTAAAAAAAAATATATTTCAAACCAATATATAGATAAAATTTATTTCATTTTACAAAAAATGCTCAAATTTGTACGCAAATATGTATATAAACACGTACAAAAAATTATTTTAAATCTGAATATTAAAAAAAAAATTTTTAATAATTATATTAAGTACACAAACACACTTTCAAATCAATATACAAATAAAATATATTACATTTTACATAAAATAAGCTCATACAAACATTTTTAGTAAGAAAATTTAAATTTGCTAGGGTTGTGACGAGCGTGCCCATATGGTAACAGCAAATTCAAAATGATTAAAAGGTAACACAGAAGTTATAACTAATTTTATTTTATATGTTTTCTAATACTTTGATATTTTACCCAAATGCCAAAAAAAAAATATTCAAAATATATAACTTTTTATGGCAATGAAAAATATTCTTACTTGAAAGGTCGTGCCTTTTCGCTGTTATTAAAATTGCAAAAAAAATTTTTTTTTTTTATTTATTTGAATTTTTTTAATATTAGAATTAAATATGGTTATTAAATTTTTTTTTTATTTATTTGCATTTTTTTTTGTTATTGATTTTTTACTTTATTTAATTTTTTTATTTGCCAATTTCCTTATAAACATTTGTAAGAACTCTAACCGACTCGTCAATTTCCGGCATTATTCACAAGCGTCTAAATGTTTGTATATTGCTCAACAAGTCTTTCTGAAGTTTTTAAATCTAAAAATAGAAATTTCAATTATAGATTGCTCAGCAAGCGTTGATTTTTTTCTTCAAAAAATGTAAACTGAAGTTTTTGAATCTAAAAATACAAACTCACAAAAAAATATATATTTCAGTTTAGACACAGAAACATTGTGGCGGTCAATGAGAATTTCTTCAAATTTCCACTTTGCAGAGGTCGTAGGTTCAAGACTGGCTGGCGGCAATAAAGTTTTTTATTTATAGAAAAACATGTGAATACGCGCGTATTGAATTTCTATATGAGATACTGATTTCCAAATATTAAAATATTCAAATCACATTTAAATAAAAAATATTTAATTCTACCATGCGTTTGTTTGCTCAGTGTAAATTAATAATAAAATGAAGTAAACTTTTTGTTTCGCTTACTATACGAGTTGCTCGTATAGTAAGTTCCACTCTATTCAATCGAACACTGTGTTACACAGTGTCAATTGTTGTATCTTGAAGTACGGTGTTGCACGGTACTTCAAGACTAAATTGAAATTGGAATTAAAACAATGACTGCTTGGTTTCAATTATCTGATTTAACTCGCCGTTCTTTATTTAATTGGTTGCTTATATAGAACAATATTGCTGATAACAACATTAATATTTGCAATGACAATTGCTATGCAAAAAACATTATGCAGCTTGAATTGGCACGCGTGACCCAAATATAGCATATATACTGAGTCAAGCGTCTGGTCGTTGACTTCTGCTGGGAATACGATCTGCATTTATTGTTTACATAGTAATTGTGAGTCAAGCTTAATTCTTACAACATTTGACAATTTTTGTTTCCAAGTTAATGCGGGGACTCAACATTCTGGCCCCTTTTGAAGTCTTCAACTTCGAAACTAAAGTCCTCGCTACATGGTGTTCTGGAGTTCTTGTGAAATATTAATTGTGCAGGTTTTAACAGTTGAGGACGTCTTGGTGTTGGTTGAAATGTATGTCTTCTTCTGATACATTTGAGTCCTAAATAAACAATGACTGATAGTATAAGGCCCATGCTTGTATAGCCAACGATGACGATATGTGTGTTGGATGGTTGGAGATCTTGTAATTTCGTTTGATGTGATTTGATGTCTCGTATCTCATTGGTCACATTCTTCAGTTGCCCTTCGTGGTTGATGATGCGAAGGTGAGTGAATACAGTTGCCTCGTGGTGTATCAATTCACTTCCGAATGTAAGGTTGATTTTTGGATGAAATGATTGACTTAACACCTCGGAGTGTACAGGCCTTCCAGATTTTATGACGACATCATCATTCTTCATTTCGCATCCAGCTGCCAAGGTTACAAGTCCGATGCCATTTAAGTGAGTGGGAACAGCAGTGTTGTTGCAAATGAAGGTGATGAGTTGCTGCTTGTATAATGAAAACAACCACTGATTTGGCGTTTGTAACTGTATCCATGAATTGTGTGCTGGCATACTGTTTACCATGCATGTTGTCGGAGCTGGGTGCTGGAGGAAAAGCTCAATTTCACAGATGGTTGACTGCGGATTTTTAATCTTAATTGGATGTTGTTGTTCACAAAAGTAGTGCTCATCGTTAACTTGATCGCAATAACTGAATTCGAGTGTGGTCATTAAGTAAAATTGATCTCGGTATACGTTCGTAAGTAACACTTCGAATTGACTGGTAATGGCAATAACGGAAGTTTTAACTATTGATGGTAGTGGAACCAGCTTATATATGTCAAAGTCCGTTGACTGCAGTAGCGGTAGCGTTATTCCGAATATAATGAAATTGTTCACCACTCGATAATGGATTTTCATTAATCTGTAAATGAGTGTTATTTCAATGAGTCCGTTGTTTGTAGGAAGTACCGTGTTCGGAGGAAGATGTTCCTTTATATACGCTAATTCACTCTGAAGCTTAGAGGGAGCAATGACGAGAGTGTTGGCACGGTTATGATGAGTATCCGTGATTATATCTTGAATAGCTCCTTGAGTAAATTTACATTCTTGTATTAGTGACGCTGCTAAAATTGACAGTGTATGAAAATTTTGGATTGATTTTTGTTGCCTTGATTCCATGCTCAAGTTTCGTAGTTTCTCATACACAATGTCTAACTCCTTGTTGATTTCCTTTGTTTGATTTCCTCTTTCTGCTTCAGTTTTTCGTAAAATGTTTGTCGTTGTTTCGAGCACCGATGTCTGGTTTTTGATCAGTCCGTACATATGATCTTCATTGTTTTTTATCTTCTGGATTATCTTGGTCATCTGAGTTTCGTACTCACTGTCCGGAGTTCCAAACAATGATTTGGCGATGTTGCCCACGATGTCCAAGGGTGCTCGCTTGCTGCGTCTTGGAAGTGACCTTGTTGAGTCCTGTATTACTAGACTATTATGTAAGTCGCTCGATTGGTGAGAATACTGCTCGATGATTTCCAATAAATGGCCTTTGTAGTTAATACCCGTTGATAATTTCCTGAGGTGCCGTACGATGCTGTCAATTGTATCCAATGTAGCCCAGTAACCTCTAAGATCGTGATAGATAAGAAGATTCCAATGGTTCGATGAGATGCTTGCTCGTCCAAGTGCTTCAAAATATACACCCGGATCATGATTGAATTGTTGGATGCTAACTGAAGTCGATGGACTGATTGCCGCATGCGAGATGACAGGTAGCAATAACATTGTCAGCAACATCATCTTGAGCGGGTTTTTTGATGACGTTGAGCACCTTCTTTTGCCCTCCTCATGCCCCTTTCCTTGGTTGACATCGGGTTCTAATGTCGATATGTCCTCCCGAACATCTTCAGGTCCAAATTCTTCTTCTCCAGGTAATGGTGCTAATTGATGTACTGCCCTTCGTGTGATTCCAGTTTTTATCTTAACATCCGAAACTCTGACCTTGCCGTCCGGTGGTAGATTGTCGTCTTTAATTGTGACGAGTGTACCTGCCTTGATGTTTGGAAATGACTTAGTCCATTTAGCTCGTGCTTGCAGCTGCCCCAGATATTCGTCATGCCACCGTTTCCAGAACTCATTTTTTAGATGACTCACCAGTGCCCATCTTGATAGTAATGACATCTTAGTATCAGTGTTATGTGTGTTGACAGATGCTGTCATTGGCTCTCCAATCAAAAAATCACCTGGTGTTAGAGCTCTTAAATCATTAGGATCTGACGACATTGGTGTAAGTGGCCTGGAGTTCAGGGCTGCCTCGGCTTCGGCAGTGAGAGTGCATAATTCTTCATAAGTTGGTGAGGCTGATGCTAGAGTTCGACGCAGAAGAGTCTTGGTTGATTTCACTGCTGCCTCCCACAGACCACCGAAATGTGGTGCTCTTGGCGGAATAAATTGAAATTGAATCCGATTGTTAGAGCAAAGACTTGATATTTTCTCATTTGATTTGTAAGTCGTCATGATCATCTCTATTTCCTCCAGTTGGTTGCGAGTGCCGACAAAGTTAGTAGCATTGTCTGAATAAATATTTTCACACATGCCTCGTCGCGCTATGAATCGTTTTAGAGCTCCTAAAAATCCATCAGTTGTGAGGTCCGAAACCACCTCCAGCTGAATTGCCTTGGTAGCGAAGCAACAAAATATGGAAATATAAGTCTTTTGTGGCCGTAGGTAGGTTGCCCATCTGTTGTTGGCAAAAACGTGGACGAATTTTGGCACAGATAACGCAGTTTACCACAACCGATCTGGCGTTGTTCCGGCCTTGGAGAATCCAGTACTGTTGTCTTGAAATTGCATGTAGCGCCTGAGGTCCTGCATGTAAATGTCTATTATGTATGTCGATCATAATCAGCTTTGCCACAACACTGTGTGCTGGCAGTAATGATGGGTGTTTTGAATTGTACCCGATATCGGCTGCTTGTAATCTCCCACCGACTCTGAGAAGTCCTTGGTCATCGATGAATGGTGCTAAAGTGGCTAATTTGCTTGAGTTGGAAATTTGTCCTGACCCTCGAAGCTTTTTATGTCATCGCTGAAGCTTACTCGTTGCACCTCCTTGATGATTTCGTTGGTAGCTTCTTCTAACTCTCTTGGTGATAACCATTCTTCGCTGCTATGGCTCTTGTTTTTAAGATGGTTGATGAATCGACGAACGTACGCCATTACCCGTTGCAACTTTTGATATGAATTACCATTATTGATGCAGTATAATGGATGTCGGTTTTCAGAGTTCGTCACGGATAGTATGTATTTTAGTTGTTTTTCCTCAGCTTCCAGTCGCACCGTGTGTTCTCGATTTTGTGGCCAGCCTGATCTGGAATGTTTAAGGAAGTTGGGCCCTTCAAACCACAGTTGTGATGCTATTAATTGTTCCAGATACAGTCCTCGTGAAACAAGATCTGCTGGATTTTGTGTTGTACTGACATAGCGCCATGAACCCCTTGTAGTTAGTTCTTGTATATTTGCAATTCTATTCGCGACGAACGTTTTTAGTAGCGCCGAATCTCCTTGAATCCATGAATTGACGATTTGAGAGTCAGTCCAATAGAATATTTCGTCGAGCTCAACGGCTAGGATGTCTTTAATGCGATCGACAGTCTGAGCCGCCAGTGCAGCAGCGCAGAGTTCCAATCTCGGAATCGTTGTTGACTTAACAGGGGCTACACGAGATTTAGCACATAACAGTCTCACAACGACAGCACCAGAGCGATATGTTGAACGTAGGTATAACGCGCATCCATACGCCCTTTCGCTGGCATCAGCGAATGCATGAAGTTGAATGTTAGTTGTATTGGAATTGCTGAACATGTATCTCGTAATTTTGATTTCGCTTAATTTGTCGAATTCTTTTCGAAACCTTAGCCATGATGACTGTAGTTCGACGGGCAATTCGTCATCCCAGTCAAATTTTTGTTTCCACAGTTGTTGCATGAATATTTTACTCATGACGACTACCGGATTTACTAGTCCTAATGGATCGAATATCTGAGAGGCTTCTGCAAGAATTGTTCGTTTTGTGATGTTCTTGAAGGTCCGCACTGTTGAGGTGACAGAAAAGATGTCAGTAACTGGATGCCAAACCAATCCAAGTGTTTTCACGTGCTCATCGTCTAGCTCGGAGAAGTTGAGTAGTATCTCCAAATGTTGTTTTGGTATATCGGCCACCAGCCTCGGGTGATTGGAGTACCATTTGCGTAAATCGAATCCTGCTGACATAAGTAGTGATTTCTGCTTTTCAACTGCTTCTTCCAAATCATTGCTCCCTGACATTACATCATCAACGTAAAAGTCTTTTATTGCGGCTGCTCCCAATGGATACTGCTTTTCGCCATCTTCCGCAAGTTGTTGAAGACATCTTATAGCGAGATATGGTGCGGATTTGGTGCCGTATGTCACCGTTTTGAGTTGACAATATTTAACAGGGTCAGACCGCTGTTCCCTCCACATGATTAGTTGGAGATTTCGATCTTCTGGTGCAACGATGATTTGTCTATACATCTTGGCGATGTCTGCTGTAAACACATAACGCCTCATCCGGAACCGAAGTATGATTGTGAATAAGTCGTCTTGTATCCTTGGCCCATTTAATAACAGATCATTTAGTGACAGATTGTTTGACGTCTTTGCCGATGCATCAAACACCACTCTTAGTTTGGTTGTCGAACTTGTTGGTTTGAGGACGACGTGGTGAGGCAGGAAACAGTGTGGAACGGTGAGATCCTCCGGTCTTACTTCTTGCATATGGCCCAGTTCTCGATATTCAGTCAAAAATTTATTGTATAGTTTCCTGTTATCCTCCTCCTTGAGAAGCTTTCGTTCGATGCTTAGTAATCGTTTAAAGGCAATCTCCTTAGATCTGCCGAGTAACTGTGGATCACTCAGCATCGGTAGGTTGACAACATACCGTCCGTTATTTTTGCGGAAAGTTGTTGATGTAAAAAATTCTTCGCATTTCCCATCTGATGATGAAATTAAAGGTCTTGCTGACGGATACTCCTCTATCTCCCAAAAATGTTGAAGTTGTTTGTCAAGATCAGCATTCGTCAATCCGCAGAATCGCTGATCATTGTACGCCGAAGACACCTTTCCAAGTACAACCCATCCAAACACCGTGTTCTGAAGCATTGGAAGTTGTTCATGGATCTTTTAGCGGCCGTTCCGAGTTAGTTCGTCATAATATGCAGCTCCCAATAATAGGTCACATCCCTGTTGGGTATTGAAATTGGGGTCTGCCAAGACCATATTTGCTGGTATCTTCCAATCGTCGATGTTCACGTGCAATTTCCTTGATGGTGTTCACCTCAACTTGTGTTGAAAAATTGTTGATTCGAGATGTAATTGTTATGATGTTAACGTTCGGATCTATTTTGACTTCAGTATTTCCGACACCGTTAATAGATTTCGAGAAGTCTGTATATGGCAGTCTTAATCTCCTTCGAAGTCGATCCGTGATTAAATTCATCTGGGCGCCCGAATCGAGAAGAATTCTGCATGGAATCTGTTGTCCATCTTTGTCAAGTATATGGACGGAAGCTGTTGCTAAAAATACGTAACCAGATCCTTGGTCAACATGTTCTGCTCCCAGATTTGTTATTGATGTAGTAGCACCGGATTTTGGTGCCTTGTTTACTGACTCGGATGTTGACCCGAATGCTGAGCTAGATGCCGACTCGGGTGCCGTCTTGATGATAGATTCCTGATGCAACAATGTGTTGTGTTTTTTGTTACATCTAGAACAACTGCGGAAATTGCAATACTTGAATCCATGCCCTTTTCTTAAGCAATTGAGGCATAAATTCAACTCCTTGGCTCTTGAATATTTTTGGCTTGTGTTGAGTGCCAAAAAATGCTCGCAGTGATATATTGCATGTTTTAGTTTGCAATGCGGGCACTCCATCATTCCCTCCCTTTGCCCTGTTAGAACGCATGGATCTGCTGCATGATACGAGAGTTTTTGCCCTTGCCCACCTTGTTTATCCTTGTGGCCAATTGCTTCAAGAGACTGGAACTGGCCTTCCAAAAATGATAAGAAGCATTTTATTGTTGGTAAATCCTTCGGATGCTTAATTGACTGCTCATATAGCATATGCGTTGATCGATCCAACTTCTTTACCAAAATGTGTAGTAAAAGTGGGTCCCATGAAGTGGTTGTAACTCCTAAATTTTCCAACGCTTGAAGACACTCGTTCGTGGCATCGTGTAATCCCTTGATTGATGCTGCAGTTTATGTGGTGGCTGATTGTGCCAACAATTTCTGTATTAGTGTATCCGTTAGCACTCGTAAGTTGTTGTACCGATCTTGTAAAGTTGTCCATGCTGTTTCGTAATTGACATCAGTTAGTGTAAGATGACGAATTAGTAGCTCTGCTTCTCCGGATAAGTTGGTTTTTAAATACCACATCTTTTGACACTCCCTCGTTGTTGGTTGATTGGTCGCCAACTTCCTTGTAGGTGGGTTTGGCGCTGCCTCCTTTCTTCGATGGCCAGTTTGGATGCTTCGAATTTCTCCTGGTACTCGCTGACCAAGTTCCTGATTTCGTTGTAATATTCCTCAACAAAATACTTGTGCTCCATCGGTAGCACCGGTAGAGTTCTTATTTCATTGTCGGTAGTCTCGAACCGAGTCCATCCCTCATCCAGGCGACGAATTCGTTCTTCAAAATAACCTGCCGACTGCTTTCTGGATTCCGCATCTTTGTTAAAGTTTCGGGTTATCTGCGCGATCACTTCTCCGTTTTGTTGCTGGTATACGTCTCGAAATCTGCCATCACTTCAAAGCGCTGTGGTTCTCGATGATGATTTGTAACACTTCCGTACTATATTCTCGCGGCGCGTATCGATTTGTTAGCGCTTGTCGAATTGTAGGTGCGTGTTGAATTGTCGGGGTCACCAAAATGTTTTGATTACTATACGAGTTGCTCGTATAGTAAGTTCCACTCTATTAAATCGAACACTGTGTTACACAGTGTCAATTGTTGTATTCTTGAAGTACGATGTTGCGTCAAGGCTAAATTGAATGTCGAATTAAAACAATGACTGCTTGGTTTCAATTATCTGATTTAACTCGCCGTTCTTTATTTAATTGGTTGCTTATATAGAACAATATTGCTGATAACAACATTAATATTTGCAATGACAATTGCTATGCAAAAAAACATTATGCAGCTTGGATTGGCACGCGTGACCCAAATACAGCATATATGCTGAGTCAAGCGTCTGGTCGTTGACTTCTGCTGGGAATACGAACTGCATTTATTGTTTGCATAGCAATTGTGAGTCAAGCTTAATTCTTACAACATTTGAAAATTTTTGTTTCCAAGTTAATGCGGGGACTCAACAATAGGTGCTTTTGGAGCCCGGACCATTACCAAAATCCATTTCTAAAAATTTCCAGTCAAATCCACCATAAAAAAAATTGGTCTCAAGACCCCATTTAGACCCTTATATATGTGCCTTCGGAACCTCGGACCATGCCAAAAATACGTTTCTAAACATTTCCAATCGAATACAACAATAAAAAAGACTTGAAAAATGTTGACCTTTTTTTCGGTGTATGGGAGCCACGCCCAGTTTTTATCCGATTTGGCTGATTCTCGAACTTGATCTCAGTATTCATGAGAAAAACATGTACCCAAAGTTTCAAGTCGATAGACAGACGGACATCGCTAAATCGACTCAGGAGGTGATGCTGATCAAGAATATGTATACTTTTCCATACCGGACACACCTCCTTATGGGCGTTACAAACGTTGTGACAAAGTTTGTAACGGATTTTGGACATGGTCCGGGCTCCGAAACTGTTTATTGAGAACACATAATTTTATGTTCGAGGTACTTCTTCCTACTGTGTGGGGGTATTTCAGCTTCGGTATAGCCGAAGATAGTCCACTCTCTAGTTTGTATGTAGCTTTGATAGACTGCGCAGCCTCTACATTTTTTAATAGTGGAATCCTCTTTTGTTTTTGTGCATAAACCTTTTTCGTGTAGGTCACCACAAATAACGCACACGCTGAGAAGAGTGCAGTAAGACTTTGTGTGGCCGTATTCTTGGCAGTTATGACACTGAATCGGTCCACTGCGCTTGTGAGGCACTTCAATTGTGATTTTGCGATGTAGCAGATATCTGAGCGAGTATATCGGGGGGTGTAGGCGACGGGAGTAATAGTTTCCAAAAAGTAATCGGCAATGTTTTAATGTTAATTGTAATTTATTTTAATTATGAAATGTATCAAGTTTAGAGAATTTGAAATAATTTTGATTTTCGCGATACGTGTGACGTGGGTACGCGTACGTTGATTCGCTTTCGATGTGAGTGCTTGCGCTCGTGGTTGCGTTTAAAATTTGGTGCTTGCTTAGCGGCTTCTGAACTACTACTGATCTTTCTTTTGGTCAGTGTTGCCAGCGTATGTATTAAATGAGTGTCAGAAAGGATCTGGTCGATTATGTATTGTTTGTTAGCCTTTTACAGTGACATCCCACCTCCTGGTGGATTCGAACTGGGATCCACAAATCTTAATGCGGCTAGCTTCGAAGCTGGTCGACGAATAATGGCGTGGCTCGTACGAACTGCAGCACTTCGAACTTGGCCGTCCTTTGCAGTAAAAATTTCTATTATTCGACCTTTCCCCCATAGCTTTCTTGATATAGCAGGATCGCAAACTATGACGAGCTGGTCAACCTGAAGTGGTGAGGCTTCGCTCCTCCATTTTTGGCGATGTAGAAGTTGGGGCAAGTACTCCACGACCCATCTTTTCCACAAGCGGTCCTTCAGATTCTGCGCAATTCTCCACTGCTTGCGCAGACAGACTTTCTCCTCTGTTGGCCCCGGTGTTTGTGTCGAATTTAGACAGCCACTCAAAAAGTGGTTCAGCGTGAGCGGCTCATCCTCGTCATGTTCGAGGGGCAATTCTGTAAGTGGGCGGTTATTTATAATATTTTCTGCCTCAATGAGAGCGCAGTGGAATGTCTCCAAGCGGGGTACTTCAGTCTTCAGTGTCCTCTGCAGCAGGCGCTTAACACATTGGACGAGTCGCTCCCAGCAGCCTCCAACAACAACGGTGGTTGTTGTTGGCGTATAGACAAGCCAGCAACAGTTGGCATAAAACTGACGAGTTTTGCGAGCTCACTAACCCATTCAGCAAAAGATTCAACAGTAGCATATGGTTTTATATTTGAAGCGTGCCGACTCCATTCGTATTGTTTGCTGGGCGGCAGCTTCCCAATAAGCTGCTCAAGAAGAGTGGGGTTTGCCAAATGGTGGTCGCGACAATGTTTCGTACACGATTTGAAAATTCAAGTACATTCTCAAGTCGATTCTCGTAAATCGGTGGCGACTTGTGTAAGCGTATGAGGTTTTGACGGTTGATGTATCTAAATTCATTCGTCGTATCTCTGAAGTTGGCCAAAAACAGGGGCCAATCCTCAGGATTCCCATCGAAGGCGGCAGCGGGTACAATTTAGTGGCTGAGGCATCAACAAAGGTCATTCCTTTAGTATACGGCGTTGAGGTACTCGGTTGCTGCGTCTGCGTCTGTGGGTGTTGCGTTTGCATTTGGGGCGGCGGCAATTGTTTACTTTCATGGCTGATCTGATTGCCCACACCACCAGAAGCACCACCATTCACTCGTGCGCGAAGTTGTTGCACCTCAACTTGGCTAATATGCGTTTCTTTGCGAAGCTCATCTACCGCTTCTCGAAGAGTATTTATACTGGAAAATAGCTGCGCGAGTTGCTCATTTGATACGGCGCTTGAGCATGGTTTTCTGGGTTGTCCATCGCAATCAGTGTATTGTCCAATGACTCCGAATCTTCAAAACTTTCTTCCTCGTCCTCCACTTTCGCAGAACTCAACTCTTTGGCTTTTTGTCGTGTAAACATTAATTTTGTGAAAGTGAAACAGCTGTTCAGATGACAGCAATCTAAGATGGCGTTGCCAGCCAAAATTAATCAAAGTATTATTGTCAAGTGCGATATATGGTGGCAGTGTCAATCAGCACAGAGTGAAAGGGACGGCTAGTGATACTCTGATTGGTGGATAATGACGTCGCAAAAATTGTCTCGGAAGCGCTAGGGCTCCGTTGGTGAAATACGGCAAATATTATACAGGAACGGCGGCGATAATTATGGTGATCCCTTGGAGCAGCACACCAATGGCTGACAGAGATTACAGGCGGTGATAAGTGGTTTGGTACAACACGGCAGTGGTTGCACCAGCTACATACGACGACAATGAAGGACCACTTGGAACAACGCGGCTGTGGCTGCAAGCGACTGAAGTTCGAAGACGGAACCTTAATTTCTGTCCGAAAACTACAACGGCGATGAAAATTCGGGACGATAGCAAGTAATCTTCCAAATCAAGCTCTACGATGGCCACGAAAAATTTCACCATTAACAAAATGGCGGCTTAGAAACGGCGTCGGTGCAGCGCGAGTAAGCAAATTTTAAAACTTTTGTAGGCGACGGGAGTAATAGTTTCCAAAAAGTAATCGGCAATGTTTTAATGTTAATTGTAATTTATTTTAATAATGAAATGTATCAAGTTTAGAGAATTTGAAATAATTTCGATTTTCGCGATACGTGTGACGTGGGTACGCGTACGTTGATTCGCTTTCGATGTGAGTGCGTGCGCTCGTGGTTGCTTTTAAAATTTGGTGCTTACTTATCGGCTGCTGAACTACTACTGATCTTTCTTTTGGTCAGTGTTGCCAGCGTATGTATTAAATGAGTGTCAGAAATGATGTGGCCGATTATGCTTCACCTTTTTTGAGAACTCTAGTTCTACACGGAAAAGGGGTTGTGGGTTTTTTTATACCCCCACACTCACTGTGGCAGGGTATACTAACTTTGTCACAACGTTTGTAACGCCCATAAGGAGGCGTGTCCGGTATGGAAAAGTATATATATTCTTGATCAGTATCACCTCCTGAGTCGATTTACCGATGTCCGTCTGTCTGTCCGTCCGTCTGTCCGTCTGTCCGTCTGTCCGTCTGTCCGTCTGTCCGTCTGTCCGTCTGTCCGTCTGTCCGTCCGCACGATAGCGGTCGCAGTTTTGGAGATATCGACTTGAAACTTTTTTTACATGTTTTTCTCGTGAATACTGAGATCAAGTTCGAGAATCAGCCAAATCGGACAAAAACTGGGCGTGGCTCCCATACACCGAAAAAAAAGGTAAAAATTTTTCAAGTCTTTTTTATTGTTGTATTCGATTGGAAATGTTTAGAAACGTATTTTTGACATGGTCCGAGGTTCCGAAGCCACATATATAAGGTTGAAATGGGGTCTTGAGACCAATTTTTTTTTTTTGGTGGATTTAATTGGAAATTTTTAGAAATGGATTTTGGACATGGTCCGAGGTTCCGAAGCCACATATATAAGGGTCTAAATAGGGTCTTGAGACCAATTTTTTTTTTGTTGGATTTAATTGGAAATTTTTAGAAATGGATTTTGGACATGGTCAGGGCTCCAAAACCACCTATAATTGGCTCAAAATAGGGTCTTGAGACCACATTTTTTTGTGATCGAGGTACTTCTTCCTACTGTGTGGGGGTATTTCAACTTCGGTATAGCCGAAGATAGTCCACTCTCTAGTTTTTTTTTAATATTGAATACGGACTTTATTTGGAAGCCTTCACCACCTGATGCAGTTTTGATTTCGTCGCATTCTACGAAAGGCTTGATAACTTTCAGTACGACTGAGCGTCTTTAGAACTTTTGAGCTGGTAAGTGTAATAGCTCTTTTTGAGATTATCAAAGAGTTTGACAATTTTTCTAAAGTTGGGCTCGCAGTAAATTTGGATTTTTGTTTCGTGTATTAGTCCCCTGATGATAGAAATCACGTGGAAATTATTAGGACCAATATTTTGGGTTAGTTCTTTGATGAGCGAATTAGAGTTTCGCTCACGCAGATAGATAGGTGGGGGTTTTTGCGATTTCGGTTTGGGATCCGAATTGATTTCTTCAGCAAGAATAGAAAATCGGGTTTGCCCAAGCTCAAGAGACGGTTTGTCGGGATTCGTCTTTTGATTTTTTTCGGAATTCTCATTTCCGTTAGTGGGGGACGAAAACCTCGCTTTGGGAAGTAAATGTTAATTCCTGTCTGCACTGTCGACATTTTGCTGGTTTGACCTGTAAAATTTGAGCGGGTAGCGACCTTTTTTATGCGATTAGCGATATTATAAGAACCGCTATTTGACTCACTTGTATCGGGAAGGGGAGTAAAGCATAGTGGGATTTGGACATATTTGCTAGGAGTATCAATATGAGAAATATAGAGAGATACAACAGCAAACTCAACAGCATCTTCGGCATACTGAAATTCCACCGCCAGATCTACAGAGAAGTTCCCAGAGTTATACTGCACACACAAACTCAGGTGTGCAGTATCACTCTGGGAACTTCTTTGTAGATCTGGCGGTGGAATTTCAGTATGCCGAAGATGCCGTTGAGTTTGCTGTTGTTGTTGTGGAAGCTGCTGCTGATTGCAGCTGCTGGTAAGCGTTATCATCTCGTTCACTGCCTGTTATAGACGGAGGGGTTCGTTGCATGACGAGGAATTGTAAAATATACCAAGGCGGTCACAATGGTACTGATTGTGCCTTTTTAAGAGTCTGGCCAGTGGCCACCCTTCTCAAAACACAGGGCGCCTGTATAGGGTGGTGTCCACGAGAATATTAGCGGTTTGTGTTCACACTGATCTATGCAAATGTTGGGATTTTTTCGAGGGAAATTTAAATGAGTCGGCTGGTTTGTGTCTATGATGCACTGCCCGATAAAAAAGCTTTCTGGGATTTTCTTAATTTAGGGAAATGTAAACGTCACTTTCGTTTTTATTTGATAATGGAGTCTCAATTTCCAAAGTAATTATCCATTTACAAATAATTGTCCACTTCGCTGCACTTCATGCACTCGCGAATCAGGAGAAAATGTGCTTTTAGCACATATATTGTTTTCCGTATCGCACTATGGATTTTGTTATTATTTATAAAAACAGAGAGTAATAATAAAATTAAACTTCACTTCGCTAGAGTTGCCATATAAAGTTGTCAGTCTAGTGATGACAATGGATAGGCTGTGCGAACAATTGCCCAAAAACTAAAAATGAACAATCGCCCAAAAATGTTGGGCCATTCTTCATAATGAATAAAATCCCAAACAATTGCGAAAATCGCCCAAACAATTATGAATTTTCGCCCAAAAGTTATAATGAACAATCGCCCAAAATATTGGGCTTTTGTTCATAATGAATAATAACCCAAAAACAAAATGAACAACTACTGTGGGAGGGGCTAGTGAAAGCGACTGAGATTTGTTAATGTAATGTCAAACATTTAGAATTTGACATTCATTGCAAAGAAAAGTCTGCAAATTCTCTAGTAATCGTCCGCATATGTGAAAGTATATATAGTATGTTTGAAAATAACATAATTGGCAGTCAACTAAATGAGTCGCTGATGATAAATCTGGCAAATTTTGAAATAGCTATACGACTCAAGCCATGCTTGGACTGTTTTCTTTTTTCATGTTGCTACTTTCCTGTTTGCTTGTTCAAGTGATCTTTTCATTGCATACAATAAAATTATATACTAAAAACAGCCTGACACTCAAAATGCATAAAAATGAAATTTAGTAAAAACACAAACAACTCAAATCGAAATCCTCGGCCTGGGATAAAGTTGTTGTAAAACTTTACAAACAACTAAAATGTATTACAATAACAAAAGGTTATTGGGATGGCAACTTGTAACAGGAGCACATGAAATTAAAATTCTAAATACAATGATTCTACAACTACAACGAAACAGTTGGTGTTATTTTAATTTTGTTGTTGTAATGGTGTAATCTTTTCTGTAGTAATGTTATAATGTTATTGCATGTCCGAAGTAGTTTGGAAGAATTTTTCGCCGCAAGCTAAAAATTTTAAGCAAAAATCGCGCGATTTTTGGTTTAAATTTTTCAAGTTTAAAAGGATGTGTGTTTAGCTATTACAAAAAACATCTTTGTACATCTTTTTTTGGTGTGTCGTTTTTAATGCTTTTGTTGTTGAAATTTTCGTGTTGATTTATGATTGAACATTTTTGTAACTCCTATTTATGTGTCAAAAGCTGGATTTCAACAAAATCAAAAAATTACCAATAGCCCAAAAAATATTTTTGGGCGATTTTTTATTTTTTGATTTTTGGGCAATTGTTCATAATGAATTGTTCATAATGCACAATTGCCCAAAAAAAAAATTAAAAAACACCTAAATCAAAAATGAACAATCGCCCAAAAATGTTAGTACAATTTTTTGGGCGATTATTCATTTTTGGTTTTTGTGCGATTGTTCTTTGGGCGATTGTTTGCACAGCCCAATGGATAAGGATAGATTTACACGGCCTTAAATTGAAATGGGAATTTTTAACTTCAAAATAAGTTCTTTCCATTTTGGGCTGAAGTGAAGCGCTTGAGCCACGCACCGATTTTCTTAATTTTTTTTTGATTAGTATTTGAAAACCTAAAACCGAATCTGCATCACCTGGCAACATTGCGCTAGTGTCCATGAGTATATTGTTACACCGTTTGTAAAGCCCACAAGGAGGCGTGACTGGTATGGAAAACTATATATATTCTTGAACAGCGTAATCGACTCAGGAGCGATTACGCTATGTCCGTCTGTCTCTTCGTAATTTCGCACGATAACTGCAGTAGCTTTTGTCATTGGTATATGGGCAGCATCGGATAAGAACAACGCCTACTTCGCATACAAAATTACCGCCAAATTTTTATTATTTAGCTTTTCTTGAGAAATACTGAACCGGTTTGGACGCTGTTTTTTTTATTTGGTTGGAAATGATATCGGAGACGAAATGGGAATGAAACTAGAACGAAATGGAATTGTAGCTGAACAAAATGATATTGGAACAAAATGGATCAGGAAATAAAAATTATCAAAAAATATTGAAATCTTATTATCAAAAAAATCCATAAAATATCGAAAAACTATAGAGAAAATACCGAAAAATGTTCGATAAAATTACAAACAAATGGTCTAAGAATGTATCGTACTCGCATGTGCAGGATATTTAAGCTTCGGTCAGACCAAAGATAATTACTATTACTAGTTTTTATTTACTTGGAAATGATGTCGTGAACAAAATGGAATTAAACCGGAACAAAATGGAATTAGAACAACATTTTGAAATGTATTGGGAATGGAAATTAATGATAAAATATCGAAAAATCATGGATGTAATACGGAAAATATCAAATAATACCAAGCATGTGCTATTTTAAAGATTTATGAAATTTATATTTGATAAAAAGAATTTTATTAAATTGCATCTATACACAAAAAAAAGAAGCTTTTACCGAATAATGAAATAATTCGCAAAGCTAACCACAAAACGAGGTTAAACTTTTGATTCTGGCCGGCCTTCGGCCGTCAACGGTAACCCTGATCCCGATGTTTTTTCCTTCTATGAAGCGTGAGGCGGTTTAATGCACAAAAATTTGAAGAACTTATTGATTATGTTAATAATTACATACCATATTGACATAATGAAACATTGAAAAGACCATTGGGTGAGCACGATGGTTGTCCGGCTGGACAGAAGCACATATTCTCCGGATGGCTTTCAACGTCTGCGAATACTGTCTCAGGTGGTGTAAAACGGAATCCTTTAACACCTCCTTTGGTTTCGACTTCCTTTTCGAATACTAACGGCAGCAGACGACATAAATCTTTGTCGTATATGTGCAGGATTCGATTACGATCGATGTGCGGCGGGAATATTGATCCATCTGTGCCATTAAGTTGGTTACATTCGTCGCTGAGCCAGTGAGGCAAATGTGACTTTCCATTAAACCTGTCTATAATTCCATATTGAGTAATGTCATTCACACCAGTAAAAATTGTGATGCGATCCTACGAAAGAAAAATTAATACATTTTATTTAGGGCCGCTTTTTCAATCTATCTATCTATAAATCGGAACAAACACTTGTATCTTGATATATAAAAACTTGATTGGACAAAGGAGCGTGGTACCACTCATACAATTTAGGCAATACTTCAAAATACATTTGGGATACTTTCCAGCACGCATGGTATTATGCTTCATATTCCAAAAGTGCAATTTAATGAATAAAATCAGACAAATTTCAAGCATTAAACAAAAAAAAATGTTGATAAAAAAAAAAATTTTAATGTTTAAAAATCAAAACCAAAAGCAAATGTTTTCAAAAAGAAATGCAAATGCCTTAACGACGCACAGTGTTTTGTTTAGTAGAAGTTAGCTAGACAAAATAGTGTTATTACATTCAATTTTTTTACTTTTTAAGCATAAATAAGTATTCTTGTCATGATTTTAGATTGGATAAGTGGACGTGGCCCACTCTTAACTATATTCAAATGCCGCAATTTTTGAGCTATCGACTCCACATTTTGGAATTCCTCTTCTTTTTGGCTTTTAGATGGACAATATTGGACAAAAACCACGCCTACCTCCCATTCAAAATGGCAGCCCAAAATACATTATTTTTGTTTATTTAGAGCAATACTGAACCGATATGGACGCCGTTTTTTGTAATATGACTAGAAATGAGTGCTTATTTTTGTGGTGTTAAATTTTTCCTTGCACAAATGAGAACATCAAGTCAGGAGTCACGTAATTATAAATATTAAAGTGTTTGTCCCGATTGATTGATTGACGATATACTGACTCATCACCGCCAAGCCAAGCCAAGACGCTGAACCTAGAGTTCTGAAATTTTTTATGTTATGCTCTGGTTTACGGAAAGGTCTGCGGGAGGGTACTTTCACTATTTTAAGTATATGTTCGACGAGCAACGCCGGGGTACTAAGCTAGTAAAGTATATATAAAAGTGTTTGCCTGGATTGATTGACTTATCACCGCACAGCCCAAGCCCCTGAACCTAGATCTTGTTACATGACCTTGGATGTATCTTTGTATCTACAACAGAGATGTGCATTTCATAGCACAATTGTGTTATTCTCTCTCTTGCTCACGAAGCCACTGTAATTCTTTTTGCGCACCCTGATCTACAACCTCAATTGCGTGCCTCAATATTAGTTTTCACTGCTGTTAACAGATCAGCTTTCGATTGCTTTTGATTGCGAGAGTGTTAGTGGGTGTGGGTGTCAAGGTCCATATGGACCTTGTGTGGGTGTGTGAATGCCGCGATAAGAGAGAATGCAGTTAGAATGTTGTGTTTGTTGCATGATGTGAAATGATGTTGTGTGTTGGTTCGGACCAATTGATGCTTTGGCAACAAATAAATAAACTTAGGAACATCCTTCAGGAGCTTTTTTTGTTAAGAATATGTATCTTTTCAGCTTGTTTTAATTACTTAAATCATTCGGAAGTGGTTGCCAAACGTTGCGATTGATAAAATCTAAACTCCGTGTGCAAGTAGTGCAAGTAGTAGTTATATTTCAACGTTTTTTACATTGTGTGCAGGGTATACTAACTTTGACACAACGTTTGTAACGCCCATAAGGGGGCGTGTCCGGTATGGAAAAGTACATATATTCTTGATCAGCATCACCGCCGCAGTCAATTTAGCCATGCACGCCTGCCTGTCCGTCCGTCCGTCCGCACGATAGCGGTCGTAGTTTTGGAGATATCGACTTGAAACTTTGGGTACATGTTTTTCTCGAGAATCGGACAAAAACTGGGCGTGGCTCCCATACACCGAAAAAAAAGGTCTTTTTTATTGATGCATTCGATTGGAAATGTTTAGAAACGTATTTTTGACATGGTCCGGGCTCCAAAACTATTTCTAGGTGGATCAAAATGGGGTCTTGAGACCACATCATTTTATGTTCGAGGTACATCTTCCAACTGTGTGGGGGTATTTCACGACTAAACCTTATCTTCTAGCTACAGTGGTATTCATAAGTATTAAGTTGCTGGCAACACCAGCATTGATATGTTCTGCTCCAAAGAAAAAGAAGATGATGAAATGGAGAAGCGTCGTTGCGAAATTCAAGGTTGTTGGAAGCTTCTCCCTATTTCTTTATTAATATGGAATTTTCCAGAACCTTCTATGTAGATTCTTTATGTATATTGTAGTTCGCTGCCTATACTATGGATGAATTTAAAGTTAAAGTTTAGTACCGTTATATAGTACAGTAGGCAAGGCCGTATTTAGGGGGGGGGGGAATGTACGGGTCCGGCCACGCCCAGTTTTTGTCCGATTTGGCTGATTCTCGAACTTGATCTCAGTACCCAAAGTTTCAAGTCGATATCTCTAAAACTGCGACCTCTATCGTGCGGACGGACGGACAGACAGACGGACGGACAGACAGACTGACATCGCTAAATCGACTCCGGCGGTAATGCTGATCAAGAATATATATAGTTTTCCGGCTGTGCGAACAATCGCCCAACGAACAATCGCCCAAAAACCAAAAATGAATAATCGCCCAAAAAATTGTACCAACATTTTTGGGCGATTGTTCATTTTTGATTTGGGTGTTTTTTCATTTTTTTTTGGGCAATTGTTCATAATGAACAATCGCCCAAAAATCAAAAAATGAAAAATCGCCCAAAAATATTTTTTGGGCGATTGTTCATTTTTTGATTTTGTTGAAATCCAGCTTTTGACACAAAAATAGGAGTGAACACTACAAAAATGTTCATTCATAAATCAACACGAAAATTACAACAACAAAAGTATTCTAAAATCGCGAGATTTTTGTATACAAATTTTCATATTAACGACACACCAAAAAAGATATACAAAGATGTTTTTTGTAATAGCTAAACACACATCCTTTTAAACTTGAAAAATTAACCAAAAATCGCGCGATTTTTGGTTAAAATTTTTCCCCTGCGGCGCTTTCTGCCAACCTACTTCGGACATGCAATAACATTATAACATTACTACACTAAAGATTACACCATTACAACAACAAAATTAAAATAACACCAACTGTTTCGTTGTTGTTGTAGCATCATTGTAATTAGAATTTTAAATCATAAAAGTTTAATATTAGTTCCGTATTTTTGCTTTAAGCTAAGGACAGATTCGGCAAATATTTGCCCAAATACACTCAGATATTTCTAAAATCAACTAAAATCGTATGTGACTGAACCAGTATTTTATTTTTCTGAATGTATTTTCCAAGTATTTCAGCAAATATTTGCCTAATCTAACCTTAGCTTTACATAATTTACAGATTGGGCACGCTAATTTCTCTGTTTTCAAAAAACATTCAAGAACTACATCTGAAGTAGAAGCATACAATGGAGTTTTAGGACGAATAATTTCCAAGAATGGACATTTTTTAAATTCGTCAAATCCATTCTATCAAGCTACGGTCAGATTATTGCACAAATACTGGGAAAATACATTCAGAAAAATAAAATACTGGTTCAGTCACATACGATTTTAGTTGATATTAAAAATATCTGAGTGTATTCGGGCAAATAATCTGACCGCAGCTTAAGAATTCTATAAAAGCAGAAGTTTCCAAATTCTTTGTTTCTTTGAAATATGACATTCTGAAATGTTTTCTTATTATTAAAAAAAAATAAACATTTTTTTTGGGCGATTGTTCATTTTGTTTTTGGGTTATTATTCATTATGAACAAAAGCCCAATATTTTGGGCGATTGTTCATTTTAACTTTTGGGCGAAAATTCATAATTTTTTGGACGATTTTCGCAATTTTTTGGGCTGTTATTCATTATGAAGAATGGCCCAAAATTTTTGGGCGGTTGTTCATTTTTGGTTTTTGGGCGATTGTTCGTTGGGCGATTGTTCGCACAGCCTAGTTTTCCATATCGGACACGCCTCCTTCTGGGCGTTACAAACGTTGTGTCAAAGTGAGTATATCCTGCCACAGTGAGTGTGGGGTAGGGCTTTCGATCCCGGTCCATTTTTAGTCCCGAAAATCCCGGGATATTTTTTCCTAAATCCCGGGATTTTCGGGACTACATTTTAAATAAATTAGTCCATAAAAAAGTATAATACAAGAAAAATCCAATTTTCATCGCTCATAAAATATAACATTTGGACAATCCCAAAATGAAAAAATAATTAGTTAAAAAACTCAAAACTTAAAAATTTTTAATTTATAACAAAAAATTTTCTTTAAGAAAAAAAAATTTATATTTATTTCAGAAGAAAATTGGTATTTTCATTCTTAGCGAACGCACAAAAAAGGATTGCTTAATAAAAATAATTAAGTAAAACTGAAAACTGATACAAAAGTAATTTCAGAAACCTTACTTAAGCATATTTTGTATTGAATTGTGTCGTTCCCAAAGAAACGGCAACTCAAATACTGAAAATAAAAAATTCATTCATTTGAAATAATAAATTAATAAATTGAAATTAATGTTTATGTTTATTTATTTAAGCTAAAACTATCAGTTTTCCAAAAAAACATATAAAAAGCATTTTTTTATTTTTTTAAAATGCATTTTGCTTGTAAATGTAACAAATCCCGAAAAATACCGAAAAATCCCGGGATCCCGGAATTGCAATTTTCAGTCCCGAAAATCCCGGGATTGCGAAAAGCCTTCGGGATCAAAAGCCCTAGTGTGCGGGTATAATAATTAGAAATTCTAAATAAATTGTTATTTGTAAAATGTAGGAGACGTTCTTTCAGGTCTGGAGTCTACATGAAATTTCGACTGGTTTCTGACTCAACCTCGTAACTCAGGTTTGGGCCAATTTACGTTTTTGATGCCAAAAGTTGTGATAATTTTTGGTCAAAAATAAAAAAAATTGTAAATGGATCACAATAACCGATTAGGCTGATGGTGGTCTCAAAAGTTCCGTATTGACTTCTATAAGATATTTTCAAAATTTCATTTTAATCGGATAATTTCTTATCCTTCCTCCACACGGTTAAAGTTTTACTGTTTTGGTAAAAACAAAAACAAATATATCTGAAATATTGGAAATGGTCCGATCGGACAGTACTATGTCTCAAAAGTTGCGTATTGATATCATTAAAAAATCTTTAAAATTTCCGTTTGGATAAGTTCTTGGGCCTCTGCAACGTAATTTAAGTTTTAAAGTCCGGGAAAAATAAAAAATGTTAGCCTGAAAACATAAACCACGTTGTAGAGGCCCAAGGACTTATCCATTTCGTGAATACGAAACATTTGAGACCACCCACGATTTGAACGGACTCTTTTGCTCCAGCCTACAGCATATTCAATAAATATCACAACCTCGTATATCCAAATTTAAAATTCTAAATTAAAATTTTCATAAAAGTCGCAACTTTGTAAGTTACTTACAGCGCTTTTAAGGCGTGAAATATATTACATTTAGCGTAGATTATTCTTAACATATACTAAAAATTGTCCTCTTTTCTATTTTTAAAAAGAAGATGGTCGAATTCGTGCACCAGAAGCTTGCAAATTGGTTTTTTTGCTTCTCCTGAAAACCTAACATTTTTCCGTTACGAGGTTGAGTCAGAAACCAGTCGATTTGCCTAATAAAAATAATGTTAACGTACGAGTAGAGACAATTGGCCATCATAACATTATGATAAAGCATGAGAAACAATTACCAAAATGAATTAAAATTCTTTTTAAGAACTTCAAAAAAGCTACTAAATGCTCCAAATGCAGGATTAAACAAGCGCTTCCTCCCAAGAACATGCAGTGTAAAAATGTATATTTTATCGCATTTCCAAAGCTTGATTTCCCGATAGGTTATTCCATATCGACCTGAACGGAAAATCTGATAGGGAAATCTTGAATATCAGGGTAATTCCGTGTCAAATCGAAACGATTTTGAAAAAATTACCCCGACCTCTTCGATTTTAATGAAATTTGGAAGGCAGGTAAATAACAGCGAAAAAACAATATAGCTTCTCGTGGCTGAAACTCGGAATCGGCGGAATCGGTCGACTGCCACGCCTGCCTCCTATATAAGTGCAAATCGTGTTTTTACCGTAATTTTAAGATTTCATCAAATCAGTATGAAATTTTGTATAGTGGGGTTTTCGGGAACGCTGATTTCGAATTTGGTGTCGGAATTTAAAAATTCAAGATAGCGGAACCAATATGGCGGCCGAAATTTTAAGATTTCATCAAAACAGTATGAAATTTTGTATAGGGGGGTTTTTGGGGGCGCTGATTTTGAATTTGATGTCGCATTTGCAAAATTCAAGACGGCGGATCCTATATGGCCCAGTAGGTGTAGGGTATATACAAGTCGGCTTGCCCGACTGAAACTTACTCACTTACTTTAACTCAAATACACCTCTTTCTGCAGTATTTTCCATATAATTGCAAAGCCTGTTTGATTCTGAACAAAAAAGATTCTTGCAATCGTTGCTAAATCTGTTATTTGTCTACCTTACAAATTTCTATAAAATCGGAGAGGTAGAGGGAAAACACCTTATCGATTTGATATGTAATTACCCATCTTAAATTTGGTAAAGTAATCTTATAAATTAAACTATTATAAAAGTTAATATGAACGGTTTTGTGTGACAGCAAAATATTTGTTTTAAATCATTTTACATAAGAAATTTTTTTTGTATGTCAGGTAGTGTTACTTTTCGGTATTCTTTCGGTACATTTTTTTTTGGAAAACCCTGCTAAAAAATTTGTTCATTGTAGAAAAATAAAAATAAAAATTCAGAAAATGTTAATCTAAAAAAATTTTTTTTTAAATGAAAATATCGGAGTTTGTTTTAGTCTGGCGAGATGATATTACATCCTATTCAATGAAAAATTAAAAAATGCGATTTAAACTGTTCATTTTTAGTGTCGAACGTTGTAATAGAAGTTATAAGTTATTTTTGTCTTCAGTTGCATGAAAAAGACTTACATCATACGTTTTTATTTTTATTCAAAAAAAATATTTTAAAAATCCTGAGGACGGTTCAAAGTAGTTAATAAATTTAATAAGAATATCAATATGATAATTTTCTAAATTAAACAATTTTTGAAAACCGCCCCCGCCTCTGGTACAGAGTATACTACATGTAGACGTTTGTTGAATAATGTTAGAGCTAGCTCAAGCTGCTAAGGGCTGCAAAATAGTAACACAGTTTAAAAAAAAACATGTTGTGACTATAAAAATAAAATTTTTTGTCGCAAGAGTTTTCATTTCGCGCAGGACCTAATAAATTGATGTTCATTTTATACTTTTATATTTCCTCAGTGAGACTGATATTTCAAATGACGTGATTAAACAGGAAAGTAGGGATTTCTTAAGGTCGATAATGGATTTCTTTGAAAAAACGTGTAACATCACTGCGACCCCTAATTTTTTTTATTGGTAACTTTGTACCACGCAACTACCCTCAAAATTTTATGTATCGGAGATTTACCGTTACGAAGTTAAAGAGAAAACAAATTTAGTGTAAGAAATTGTTTACTCTTTTGCAATTAGCGAATTGATGTATATGCCACATGCTTTTTTGGTACAAGCATCAGGTTTCCGTGAATAACTTTTAGGCCATGCATGATACAAAGGGGTTCATTAAAAAATTTCCTTTTCAATGGTGTATAACTTCAATTGACATTCGTTCATTTAACAGGCACAATTGTGTCTTAAAGTGGAATTCTTTGTATTTAGAGATACAGTTTTCTTCTTATATTTTTTCTCCTAATATCATCATATTAACACTAGTTTACACAGTGGCATGGTATATTAACTTTGAAACAACGTTTGTAACGCCCATAAGAATTCGTGTCCGATATGGAAAAGTATATATATTCTTGATCAGCATCGAAAAGTGATTTAGCTAAGACTGCCTGTCCACATAATTGCGGTAACGTTTTTAGAGAAATCGGTACACGTTTTCCTCCTCAAAACTGAGACCAAGATCAAAATCTTTTTAAAATTTATTTATTGTTGTATTCGAAGTGTGGGGATATTTCCTCGAAGATAGTTCACTCAGTTGTTTGTAAGTAGAATTATTGCTTGTTAATTACCATTACTTTGGTGCCATGGGTTGTCGTAATAGGACACATAACTATAATTACAATTACAAATAATGTAAAAAAATAACTGCGAAAAACTGTAAAACTATGCGTGGTACTAATTTATAAATATTATGTTCGGATTCAGCGTAAAAATAAATAAAAAAAAGTTGTAGTTTCTCATTTAACAAACTTAATTTCCATTGGAAGGAAAATTCCGTAACTTTAAAATAGCAAAAATTAAAAAAATTTTCTTATTTTTACGGGGGAGAAATTAAGTCCTACGTGGCATCCAAGTTGATTGTTGATCATATGGTATTTGCTATAAAAAAAAAGTTTCTGCTAAAATGGGCGTGTCAAAACCTATGCCATGTTACGACTCACGACCCTTAGAACACATATATAAATTTTGGTGAGAATCGGTGCTGTAGTTTTCGCGTCTACTCGTGACAAACATACACGTCTCTTTTATTAATATATATATTTGTCCAGGTCTGTCTGTCTTTCTGTCTGTCTTTCTGTCTGTCTTTCTGTCTTTCTGTCTTTCTGTCTTTCTGTCTTTCTGTCTTTCTGTCTGTCTTTCTGTCTGTCTTTCTGTCTGTCTTTCTGTCTGTCTTTCTGTCTGTCTTTCTGTCTGTCTTTCTGTCTGTCTTTCTGTCTTTCTGTCTGTCTTTCTGTCTTTCATTCTGTCTGTCTTTCTGTCTGTCTGTCTTTCTGTCTGTCTTTCTGTCTGTCTTTCTGTCTGTCTTTCTGTCTGTCTGTCTGTCCCTAACACTAACCAATTCAAAATTTACAACTTCACTTAAAAAATTTTTTAAGTTGTTAACCGGTGGCCAGCATCAAAAAGCGAAGAACCGTTGCAGACGTCGTACAGGACGGTCTTAGGGTCGCTGTGGTTGACTACGGAGCCCCGAACGTCGACTGACAGAGGACGAGTGGCAGCTGATAGAGCTCAGAATCCTTGAGGGTGTGAATGATGCTATCCTGAAGAAGGGGAAGCATATCCCTCTCTTCGGCCAGCTGACCACAATCAAGGGTTTTAAGATGCTTCAGTGCGATGATGCGGACACGCTGAAATGGCTCGAGACATTTGTCGCCAGCACAACTGCACCGTGGGCTCATGCCGACCGGCGCGTTGCCGACAAAAATGCGATCCTGGACTTAGCAAAACAGAAGTTCAAGCTGATGATCCCGGGACCACATCTTCCAAGGGAACGTATTGAACGCAACCTACGCCACCTGAACCCTGAGCTGAAAAGCCTTGAATGGGAGATCGTGGAGGTTGCTGAGCGAACGGAGGCGGGCACAGAGGTGGTGGTACTCGTTAGCCACAAGTCGATGCCGCTTCTACGGAAATGCAACTTCAAGGTGCGCATAGGGGTCACCCGATGCAAACTGAGGCCAGTTGTGGAGCCACCCAGAAAAGTAAGTACAATGCCACTACTGCCATGAAGCTAATACAAATTAATCTTCATCACAGCAAAGCGGCTAGAGCAAATCTTGTCTCGATAATGGCGAGCAAGAACGTAGACGACGCCCTCATACAGGAACCTTGGTTACTCCGAGCTAACAGTAGTGGTTTAGAACATTCCTCTTACTCAGCA
>OX596011.1:29966946-30116304 GCA_951394025.1 Heteromyza rotundicornis | reverse complement strand
TTTTAAATAGTTTTTTTGGCGACCTCTTAATTTTAAATTTGATGGTTTTGATGGGCTATAGGTCCAAATTAAAAAATACTCTTTTTTTGTATTTTTAATTGTTGCTTTTTTATTGTCCAATATTTCGACTTTCTTCGAAAGTCATCCTCAGGGACTCTACACATAACAAAAAAGGGGTTTTTTACAATGATATTAAAAATTACATTTTCATATTAAAAGCGGAAACTTACACAAAATTGAATAAACAAATAACAAATAACAAAAATTAAATTAATGTTGTCCTGTGCTATGCCAATTGTCTACTGATTTGTTTTGTGTTTATGTTTATGTTTTGTTCTATTTCTTTGTTGGTGTATCAGGTGTCTGTAAATTTGAGCACAGTTATCGGTGTCTGTTTTGAAGTTTAGTCTCTCTTCACTTGGTATGTTTATAATATGTAGCATTTCTAATGTCAGTCTCTTTGCATAATTTCTCTCCTCCTGTACGATCTCCACATTCTTGAGGTCCGGTGTATGTCCAAGCTTTGAGCAATGGGCAGCTAATGCTGTTTTTTGTTCGATTGGTTTATTGTTGTTCTTGTGGTCTGATTTGTGTGCTGAAATTCGTGTTCGTAATTTAGATTTTGTAGTTCCAATATATACTTTATTGCATACATCGGATCCGTCACCCCCGCAAGTTATTTGGTATACTAAATTAGATTTGTCGTCCTTGTCCAATCTACTTTTTAGTCTGCTGTATATTTGTTTCATTGTGTTGAGACAGCGAGAATAAAATTGACTCAATTAATACAGAACCATATGAGAAGCGTACAGTGGGACGAGCGAGACAAATTTGTACTAAAAACATTTGAACAAACAAAATCATTTCTGAACAACAACAAGGAAATTTTAATTGTGAATGCTGACAAAGGGAATGTGACGGTGGCTATGTATAGAACAGAATATGAAAAAAGAATGCGCATAATACTAAGGGACATATCAACATACAAGATCACAAAAAGAGATCCAACTTCGACTTTACAACAAAAGAACAACGACTTTGTAGACAAACTACATAAACTTGACATGTTAACGTCATATGAAAAATGGAAATTGAGCACAAAAACAGCAACAGCACCCAGAATATATGGACTACCAAAAATACATAAGGACAATATGCCACTACGACCTATATGTTCATCAATGAATTCTCCTTCTTACGGACTTTGCCAATATGTCGTCAATATATTGAAGAACTTGACAAAAAACTCGACGTACAATGTCAAAGATTCATTAGAATTCAAGAACAAAATTAATGACACCTACATTTATGACGACGAAATGATTATATCATTTGACGTAATTTCACTCTTCCCAAGCATCCCAGTGGAGTTTGCGATATCTACGATAGATAACAAATGGGACCTCATCAAACAATATTCTAAGATGACGAAGAAACTATTTATGGACATTTTACGCTTCTGCATCGTGGACAATAGATATTTTGTATATGACAACAAAATATATTTACAACAAAAAGGACTACCAATGGGATCTCCAGCCTCACCGATCGTAGCAGACATCGTAATGGAAGAACTACTCGACAAAAGCATAGAGAGAATGGCAACAAAACCCAGAATGATGACCAAATATGTAGATGACCTCTTCGCAATTATTAAGATTGATTCTTTGGAAGAAACTTTAGGCGAGCTCAACAAATTTCACAGACGTATACAATTCACCGCCGAACAAGAAGACAACGGAAAGCTACCATATTTGGACACAGTCATTTTAAATGATAAAAACACATTAACACTTGACTGGTACCAAAAACCAATGGCCTCTGGAAGACTGATAAATTTCTATTCTAGTCACCCAAAACGAATAATCATGAACACGGCATGCAACTTTATTAGAAGAGTTCTAAACTTATGTGATACAGAACTTAAAAACCACAACAAAAATAGAATCAGACAAATATTATTAAACAATGACTTCCCCAAGAAAACTATAACGGACTTGATAAAGCGAGCAGAAAACGGAACAACGCAACAACAGAAGAATAAGGAACCAAGAATATACAAATCAATAACATATATACCGGACTACTCCGAGAAATTTGCCAGGGCAGATATATACAACAACGATAAATACACGATTACACATAAAAACAACAACACAATGAAACAAATATACAGCAGACTAAAAAGTAGATTGGACAAGGACGACAAATCTAATTTAGTATACCAAATAACTTGCGGTGGTGACGGATCCGATGTATGCAATAAAGTATATATTGGAACTACAAAATCTAAATTACGAACACGAATTTCAGCACACAAATCAGACCACAAGAACAACAATAAACCAATCGAACAAAAAACAGCATTAGCTGCCCATTGCTCAAAGCTTGGACATACACCGGACCTCAAGAATGTGGAGATCGTACAGGAGGAGAGAAATTATGCAAAGAGATTGACATTAGAAATGCTACATATTATAAACATACCAAGTGAAGAGAGACTAAACTTCAAAACAGACACCGATTACTGTGCTCAAATTTACAGACACCTGATACACCAACAAAGAAATAGAACAAAACATAAACATAAACACAAAACAAATCAGTAGACAATTGGCATAGCACAGGACAACATTAATTTAATTTTTGTTATTTGTTATTTGTTTATTCAATTTTGTGTAAGTTTCCGCTTTTAATATGAAAATGTAATTTTTAATATCATTGTAAAAAACCCCCTTTTTTGTTATGTGTAGAGTCCCTGAGGATGACTTTCGAAGAAAGTCGAAATATTGGACAATAAAAAAGCAACAATTAAAAATACAAAAAAAGAGTATTTTTTAATTTGGACCTATAGCCCATCAAAACCATCAAATTTAAAATTAAGAGGTCGCCAAAAAAACTATTTAAAGATAACAAATATTAATTTTAGTATTTTGTTTTTTTATACGAAATATAAAAAATCAAATACAAATAGAACAGTTAAGTAAACAGTAACGGAACGAATGTGAATTCAGCTAAAAATTTTGTTTTATTTGTATACAATATACAGTAAAAAACAAAATTCTGCTGAAATAAATATAAAATACAACAAAAATACAACACTTTCAAAAAATCGACCATGCCGATCTTTGTGGAGTTTGGCAACTCTGTCATTTCGTTAGACCCTAAGCGGTCCAAAAACTCAAAGAGCAACGAAGGCTTAAGTGTGATCAAGTGTATTTAAAATAAAAGTTTTAGTTTTATTAAGTGAATCTGACAGGTCAAAGACAGAATACAGTCTATTAAAATCGTGCGAATATATCAAGCGTCACGATCAGTCGCATACGCAAGCTCACTCGCTAATCTACGCAACAACAGCAACCATAGTTTATTTTTTTATATATTATATTAGTTTTAAGTGTTCTACATACGCTAATTAAAGCATTGAATTTTGAATATTTTTAAACGCGAGTTTTTTGATTTACACGGCAAAGGAACCCCCGAATCATTTTGATTCAACTATAATTTAATTACAACACGAATAGTTATATATAAGTAAAGATTAATTATCTTAGTAATTACCGTTGATGTCCCGTTTTTTCCGTACATTAGACCAAACTCTTCATAGGGCAACTTTTGCTCCTTTGGCACTACATCCTTTGCCAGCTTTAATAATGGATCTTCGTAGCCCCACAGCAATTGTCCCACTGACACTTGAACAAAAGGCTTTATTTTTAATATATCCATTATACTGGCCATAGCTAGTCGAAGAAATCTGTTCATAGAAAAAAATGTTAAAATTATTATTATTTTTAAAAATGTTTCAATATTACCTTGCAGCATGTTTGCTCTGCGATGTCGCACTTAACATTGGAATATTTGGAACTATGACTACATCATCCTCCATGCCAACGGACATTTCTTCCCGAAATATATATATTTTTTTCAAATTATAGCTTAACGTTCCATTTGAGTTTTCAACAATATGAACCTTTTCCCAAGATTCACTGTAACATGTTAAATATTTTTGGCAAAATTGGCATATACAATTTAATTTCTATAAACTCACGTATATACATAGGGACCTACTTCATTCAAAATAGGTTTTGATCCATTGTTGAGAAATTCATCTGCATTTGTCACATTATAAACATAAACACTTATTTTTGGCTCCACGGGCGGGTTCGCCCACCATCCAAAAGTTTGGCCACCACTTCGAAGGGCGACTTGGTAATCAACTATTAGATTGACTATTGCGGAAAACTCACAAGTAACTAGAATTCCAAATATTAGAAAACATGCTGCAATCGCAATGGTTATCCCTAAAAATAAACAAATTTACACTTATTACTCATATTTAAACTTAGTTACAGCGACAAAGCACTATTTTATGAAAGTTTTCATATAGTACTAGGCAGGGCCGTGCGTAGGTTTCATAGAAATTATAATTTTTTCACAACCTAGTTTTTAACATTTGTATATATATACTAGCATTCACCCATGGCGCTGCCCACGTAAATATACAGACATTCACAACAGAGAAGCGAAATGGAAAAATTCCCCACCTACACACATAGCTCGAAATTCCCCGAAAAATGGATAATTCTCCACAATCTAACATCCCTGATCATTGTGAATAAAGAGAGAGAGAGCACAAAAACTCCATATAAAAACATGGCACAAATAGGATGTTGTAAAAAGACTTATGTAAATAGTTGGCTAGTTTTTGCTCCTACCCGTTGCAAAGAAATTTACGTTTCAATTTTATAAATAGTAAGGCCACTTATTTTGCTTTTTGATATGGCTAGGTCATATTCTAAAAATTTCAAGAATATCGTATAAGTTCTTGACGTGTTACAGTAGGCTCAAAGTTGGCCAAATCGAGTAAAATTTGTAATGAAGCCCAATAAAAATACATTACAGATCAGAAAAATACAAGAAAAAAACAATAATTCGTATTATCCGGATTTTGCCCCTGGGAAGAAATAATGTTCCTTTTTTGCTTTAAAAAAAAGTACAAGCCAAACCAAAAAAATTGTTAAACTACATTCCATTACCAAAAATTGGGGGGTTCAATTATTTGAGGGGCAGTAAACCCTAATTTTGTTGATATTTCACTCATTCTCCCTTTAAAAAGAGGAGAGTTTTTCATTATATGGCAAAATTACTAAAAATATTTTTTAACACTAGAAAAAAATAAGAAAAAAAAATTATTAATTTTCAAAAAAAAAATTTATATTTTTTTCGTGCGAAAAGCCCGAAAGTTGGGAAAATCAAAGCAAAGTCCAGTACAAAAACAAAAAAAAAATGGAAGTAAAAAACCATAATTAACCATTTTACAACAACAACAAAATAATAAAAAAAAAGTTCTAAAATGAGAAAAATATAAGAAAAAAACAAAAAATTATGGTTTCACAGATAACCTTCCCATTTAAAAATGGGGTCATATTGCTCCTTCAAAGGGGCGGCCGGGAACAATCTACAACTTTCATTTTATCTTGTATTTTTTTCATTCTGAAACTTAATTTTATGTATTTTGTAAATTTTGTTAAGGCCTTAAAAACAAAATTTTGATTTAGTTGTCCTGGGGGAGACGAAGCACGGTGGGAGAAATGAGAAAGCTAGCGGAATTAAATTCAAATTATAAAATATCGACTCGCGCCAATTTTGGATACTCCATTAGCGTGGTCCAAAATTAATCCACGATCCCCCTCAAACAGTTTCATTTTGTGAGAAAAAATTCACAAAAAAATTTGGGCATCCTAGGTCAACATGAACACGTGCCCCCCAGACTCGGATTTTCCCATATAACCTGTGTGGGAAAAAATACATTTTTTGTAAATCATTTTTCTAAATTCGGAGGAAAGCTTGAAAAATCGGGAATTCAGTGGAAATGGTAGACAACTCTACAACGAAGAAATCCATACAAAAAATGGGTTTTTACAAACCGCCCAACTACTTCAAAAACTTTTGCTCGGACTTTAATTAGTTGGGAGGTCCGTAAGGCTTCTTACATGGATTTGTTCGTTGAAGAGTTCTCTACCATTTCCACTGAATTCCCAATTTTTTAAGGTTTGATCCGAATTTTAAAAAATGATTTTCAAAAAATTTTTTTTTCCCATACAGTTTATATTGGAATTTCGGAGTGGCCAATTTTTTTTGTGAATATTTTCTTACAAAATGAAACTATTTGAGGGGGATTGTGGATTTCCAGCGAACAAACAATTTTCTCCATACGGTTTTGGACCACGCTAATACTCCATACACAGGCCAGCCGCCAGGATTTCTTCATGTGGGGGGCGGTTTGAAAAAAATACTTTTTTTGCATTTTTTTAGGTTTGTCGTAGTATGTTGAGATGAAATGAAAATATATAATTTTTTACTGTGGGTTAATTGTAAACTATTTATCTAGTTTTGGAAAAACAATTTGAAATTGAACAACAAAATATTTACTTCGGGATTCGTAGCAGCAAATCTGAGCCATTTAAGACAAAATCCTACAAAATAGTGCTGAATGTCGCTCATTTGAAGTAAACACTGGGATGAACGCCGAAAAAGGATAAATCCAAAATTTGGGATCCCTAGCTTTCTTCTAGCTCCTGCAATCGTGTTTTCAAGAAAAGAGGACGGACAGACGGACATACGGTCCGTCAGACGGATAGGGCTAAATCAAATCAAGATGCTGATCAAGAATATATATACTTTTCCATACCGGACACGTCTCCTTCTTGGTGCTACAAAAGTCCAAAGACCAAAGTGAATATATCCATACCTCATGAGGTGTAGAGTATAAAACTATCAGCTTGTACACTCAAAGAATTAATATTTTTGAAGAACGTTTGCTTCAAATATACTACTTTTGAATAAACAAATACAACAAAGCAAATAACACCGTCCGACACTAAAAAACGCACATGATCGGGATTGACAGATTCTGTTAGAGGGGGCTAAAAAAAAGTACCTGTGTTTCCCAGTTCTTCTAGATCAATTCTTAAAACCATTTAAATCGCATTTATGCATTTTGCATTTCTCTCATGTACATAATAAATCATTTGATAGGGGAAAAACATACCTTTAAAAAACATGTAAACTTTTTACAATCTGATGTAAACTCATTGCGCTAGACTAGAAACAATTCAGAAATTTTAATTTTTTTTAAAATTTTTTCTACATGTTTATTTTTTTTTAAATTTGAAATTTCAGGATTATTTCTAGTCTAGTGCAATGAGTTTACATCCGATTGTAAAAAGTTTACATGTTTTTTAAAGGTATGTTTTTCCCCTATCAAATTAATATTTAAAATCCAATCCAAACTGTATTTTTGAAGATTTTTTATGCAAATGCAAAAGCGATTTAAATAATTTTAAGAACTGATCTAGAAAAACTGGGAGACACTGCTACTTTTTTTTAGCCCCCTCTAACAGAATCTGCCAATCCCGATTATGTGCGTTACCAAAATTTTTGAGTATAGATAAATATTTGAATTACCCCAATTTACAGCTTAATTATACCAATATTGTTGGAGTTATTGAAGCTCACAAACTTCAAACACGATTTTCTCAAAACAAAAAGAATTTTGACCAATTCAAAATTGCTTGTTTTATTGTGCTGTTTTTTTCGTGCTCTGTGTCTCCAAAACTAGAGACACACAATGCAATCATTTAAAAGTACTTCGAACATTAAAAAATTTAGTTGAGAACGACATTTTGACTTAATTATAGGTGGTTTTGGAGCCGCGGACCATGTCCCCCCATAGACAAAACCACTTTTTTTTTATCAACAAATATACTCTATTGTACAATTTTTTTTGGTTTTCAAATTCGAATTCATTGTAAAAATCTTTACTTAAAACAAGAAAAAAATGTTATGGGAGGGGAGGTCCATCTGTCCCTAGTAATGACAGTGTGGCACTCGGAGGTGTCATTACGTTTTAAGTCACAAATATTGACCTAGTGCAGCTACTAATTCTTCTTTGGGCGTTTTGGAAAGGCAATTGAATAACAAAAACAAGTGAGTAAGTTTCAGTCGGGCAAGCCGACTTATATATACCCTACACCTTCTAAGCCATATTGGATCCGCCATCTTGAATTTTGAAAATGCGAGATCAAATTCGAAATCAGCGACCCCAAAAACCAAAAACTATACAAAATTTCATACTGTTGTGATGAAATCTTAAAATTTCGGCCCCCATATTGATTCCGCCATCTTGAATTTTTAAACTCTGACATCAAATTTGAATTCAGCGACCCCGAAAACCTCCCTATACAAAATTTCATACTGTTTTGATGAAATCTTAAAACTGCGGTAAAAACACGATTTTCACTTATATGGGAGGTAGGCGTGGCAGTCGACCGATTCCGCCCATTTGCAATACCAACTCCTTCTAGGGCCTAAAAAGGATAAATCCAAAATTTGGGATCCCTAACTTTCTTCTCCTGCAATCGTGTTTACAAGAAAAGAGGACGGGCAGACGGATAGGGCTAAATCAACTCAGGAGGCGACGCTGATCAAGTATATTCTTATATACTTTTCCATACCGAACACGCCTCCTTCTTGATGTTACAAACATCAGACCAAAGTGAATATACCCATACCTCATGAGGTGTAGGGTATAAAAAGTAACTTCAACGGTAAAAAAATCCGACTCACATAAATAGTGTGAACTGATCATCAAATACAAAAAATTGCGTTTTTTTACAAGTTTTTTATTAAATCCAATTTTTCTGAAATTTTCAATTGAATCCACAAATGAAAAATGAGGTCTCAAGACCCCATTTTGACCCTTATATACTATAAGGTTTCGGAACCTCGGACCATGTGAAAAATACGTTTTTAAACATTTCCAATGGAATACAATCATAAAAAAATTTAGAAAATTATTACTTTTTTTGTCTTATATGGGAGCCCAACCTAGTTTTTGCCCGATTTGGCTGATTCTCAAACTTGACCTTACTTTTGAAGTAAAAAGCATTTTCTCAAAATTTCAAGTCGATATCTTCAAAACTGTGACCGCCATCGTGTAGACAGATGAACATGGCTATATCGATTCCGTTTTCGATGCTGATCAAGAATATATATACTTTTCTATATCGGATACGCCTCCTTATGGGCGTTACAAACGTTGTGTCAAAATTAGTATACCCTGCCACAGAGAGTGTGGGGGGTAGAAATATGATTGACCACTCATGGAAAACAAGAAAAATCTCCACTAAGTAGATTCGCAAAAAAACTGGATAAGACTCGTACAAAAATAAAAAAAAATTTTCACATGTAAATAAAATTATAAAGCTACTGTCAAATTAGACAAATTATTTCCCAAATGACGGGAAAGTACAATCAGAAAAATAAAATATTTGTTCAGTCACATACGATTCTAGTTGATTTTAAAATTATCTGAGTGTATTTGGGAAATATTTGCCTAATCTGACCGGCTTAAGCTTTTTGATTGAATTTCAAAAACATTTTCTAAATTTAGTAACTTATGTATGTAACTTTGAGTTTTTCAAGGAACATTTTTAAAATTTTGTGGTGAAATAACTTAAAAGTATAATAATATGCGTATTTAAAAAAAAACTCAAAAACGAGCAAGCACATAAAAAAATCGAAAAAAAATTCGAAAAGTAGAATTTTTTTTAAACAGGATTTTTTTGAAGTGTACTTAACGGATTAGTTATTGAATAGACCTTTCCATTGATACCAATATCGATATTGTGAAATGTGTCTATGAACCACCGAACATGAAAATCATGTGTACGAATAATTATTGTGTCCACTGTATATAAGTTAACACATATCAATTTAATATTTTTGGCAACGCAGCTTTATACAATTAAAGCAGCGTTCCCGCATCCAGTTACAGCGCACACGCATCCGGTGCAATGCTGCATTTTAATAATGTTAAAATGCTGACAACACAGATTGCGTGTGTTTCTTCTTCTTCCTTTCCATTAAGTTTAGGCTAAGTTGTTCAAAATTTTAAAATAAAAATTCAGTTCGCATCCGAAGCTTGTCGTTTAATTATCTGGCGCCCGAGCTAAAAAATAAAAATAATAACTACGCCTAAGTAAAAAAGATAGAATTTAAACACAAGATAAATAATAAGCTTACTAAAAGCCCAAGCTAATAAATAAAAAATAATTGCCCGTGTCGAAAAATAGTAATTAAGCTGATAATAATAAGCTTAAAAAATTGTTCTTTAATAGAATAAAACATTTAATGAACTACAAAGTGCCACTAAATTCAAAATAAAACATTGAATAACATACAAAGTGCCACTAAGTTCAAAATAAAACATTGAAAAACTATTAAAAAAAAAAAACAAATAAATTTTTAAAAAATTCCACATGCCACTCAGTTTAAAATAGTGACGTGCAAGCAACACTTTAAAATAAAGTAAAGACATTTAACCAACTAACTAGAATTTTAAATAAGAAATAAAATAAATAAAATCAAAACTTTAAATAAAGTAAAAACTGTTAAACAACCAACCAGGAGTTCAAGTGTTTTAGGACGGACCCAAGTAGCAGCAGCAAAAAGGACAATCCAACCGAAACCGGAGCTTCAAAAGGTAGTAGCGGACGATGCGGATTCAATTAATATTGTAAGTTTATTTAAGTAAAATTTTGTAAAATTTTTTTTTATGTTAAGATCCGAACAAATAGTAATTAAGAAAAAAAATATAAAAAATATAAGAGTAAAAATTAAAATTAATTTCAGAATTAGCTATTAAGTAACGAAAACTGTATTAAAAATAAAACACAGTCAAGTTTTACTAAAATTTGTTATCATAATAAAATTCCAAAATTAATTTTACCTTTTTGAATCAGAAATCAAAATCTTTCCTTAGAATAAACATAAATAAAAATGGCAAACCCAAGCAACTTGATCAGACCCCCCGTTTTAGGGAATAATAACATAGCGCCCCTTCCTGTTCCTAATACCACTGTACAGATAGCACCAGACTTAGCAAATGGAATACGAAACTTAGTTTCCCAAATGCTGATGTCGGAAGGACGAGAAATAATTAGAAACGTACTCAACGCTGACGCAAATCCAGAGGTAGTTATAGACCAGCCAATAGACGAAAGACATCAAAACAACTTAGGTGAAATGGACAAACACCGGACGTCGTTCGATCCCTACGAGAATTTTCAGGCAATCCTGCTGAATTCAGTTCATGGAAGAAAAGCGTAGAACGCATTTTGAAAATTTACGAACCATCTAGGGGAAGTCCAAAGTATTTTGGCATACTAAATATAGTTAGGAATAAAATTGTTGGGAATGCAGACATCGCACTTGAGTCTTACAACACCCCTTTAGACTGGAACGCAATCTCTCGCTGTCTGACAACCCATTACGCTGATAAGCGCGATTTGGGTACCCTTGAATACCAAATGACGTGCCTAATACAAGGACGAAATTCTATTCAAGAATTTTATCAACGGGTCTACTCACATTTATCGCTGATAGTTAACAAAATAGGTTGCATGGAAATAAACCAGGAGTCAGTCAGGCTACTCACAGATAATTATCGCTGTAAGGCCCTCGACACATTTGTAAGGGGACTCTCCGGTGACCTTCCCCGACTCCTAGGTATGAGAGAGCCAAAGGACTTGCCAGAAGCATTACACCTTTGCTTAAAATTAGAAAACCAAAATTTTAGAACTAATCATGCAAACCACCAATATGAAATCCCAAAGAAAGTAAACAATTACCCAAGACAACAGTTACCCCCAAGAAATACTAACCCAACCCAAAGATTTTACTCAGAACTGGCACACATGCCACAACCACACCAAGCATTCAGATCGTACGAGCCCTATCAACAACGTTACACACAACCAGTTCATGTAAAACCACAACAATATCCACAAGGAACATTTTTCAGACCACAGCTCCAGCCAAGCCCATACAGTTACCCTCCTCCAAGGCCATTTGCGCCAAAACCGCAACCAAAACCAGAACCCATGGATGTCGACAGAAGTATAAGATCAAACATTGTTAATTACGCCAACAGACCAGACTACAAATACACAGGGAAGCGACCAGAAGCTCAAACATTTACCACACCACCGGCAAAAATACAGAGAAATTACCATATAGACACTACACTAAGCCCAGAAAACCCAATTTTCACAAATCACGAATCACAATACTATGAGCATAATGATCAGAATAACGCAGAAAATTATATTCAATATTACGACCCCCCCAGTGAACAAAATTACGAAACCCTTACAGATATCCATTTTTTAGATTAAAGAACTCTTCGCTTCCTTATTTCGAAAGTAAAGCGAAGAACGGTGAAATCCTTAAAATCCTAGTAGATACAGGATCAAATAAAAATTATATTCAACCACATTTAGTAAAAAAGATGATAAAAAACGATACAAATTTTTTTGCAAATTCTGTAGCTGGCCAAATAGAAATCACACACCACACGTATGTCAACTTGTTCAACTTAACACATGTAAATCTAAAATTCTACCTTCTCCCATCTCTAGTTTCTTTCAATGCGATTTTAGGCAACGATAGCCTTAAAGATCTATCTGTCATAATTCATACTAAACATAACTTTATGACAGTTAATAATTCCCTAAAAATTCAATTAAAACAGCTAATGTCGCAGGACGTAAACCTCATTGACATTCGAGGTGATCACATGAGTAACCGACAAAAACAAGTAATGAAATCACTAGTTGAACAACATTTTGACCTTTTTTCTGATCCCAATGAAAAACTAACCTATACCACAAAGGTTGTTGCTTCCATTAGAACAAATTGTAATCAACCGGTTTACACAAAATATTACCCATACCCCATGGCTCTAAAGGATGAAGTCGAAACGCAAATAATAAAATTGTTAAATGAGGGAATTATCAGACCTTCACGGTCCCCATACAATTCACCCGTATGGATAGTTCCAAAAAAACAGGATGCATCGAATGAAAAAAAATACAGATTAGTAATTGATTACAGGAAACTCAACGCAATTACGATAGCTGACCGCTATCCGATTCCTGATATCAATGAAGTGTTGGCCCAGTTAGGGAAAAACAAATTTTTTTCAGTAATCGATTTAAAAAGTGGTTTCCACCAGATTCCATTACACGAATCTGACGTAGAGAAAACAGCTTTTTCGGTGAAAAATGGCAAGTACGAATTCACAAGATTACCTTTTGGCTTGAAAAATGCACCTGCGATTTTCCAACGCGCTTTAGACGACATTCTTAGGAAACATATCGGAAGGATATGTTATGTGTATATCGACGATATAATCATATTCAGCAAAGATGAAAAAACCCACGCGGAAAATATATACGAAATTTTTAAAACACTTCAGAATGCAAACATGAAAGTGCAAATAGACAAATGCGAATTTTTTAAGAAACAAATAGAATTTCTAGGATTTTTAGTCTCCTCCGATGGTATAACAACTAACCCCACTAAAGTACAAGCAATAGTTGACTACCCCTTTCCAAAAACACTCAGAGATTTGAGAGCATTTATCGGTCTCTCTGGATACTATAGACGATTCATAAGAGACTATGCAAAAATAGCAAAACCTTTAACCAATCTTCTGAGAGGAAAAGACGGAAGAGTGTCAAAAAATCAATCAAAAAAAACCTTAATCTATCTGAATGATTCAGCAAAAGAGTCATTCAACAAAATTAAAAATACACTCATCTCTACAGAAGTAATGTTAACATATCCCAATTTTAAAAAAGAATTTCACCTAACGACAGATGCTTCAAAGTATGCACTTGGTGCAGTTTTAGAGCAAGAAGGAAAACCAATCACATTTATCTCAAGGACATTAAGTAAAACAGAGGAAAATTATGCAACAAACGAAAAAGAAATGTTAGCAATCATATGGGCACTTAAGTCTCTCAGAAATTACCTTTATGGTACAGCTAAAATTAAAATTTTTACAGACCACCAACCCTTAACATACGCACTGAGCAATAAAAATGATAATTCAAAACTAAAAAGATGGAAAGCTATATTAGAAGAGTATGACCACGAACTTCAATACAAACCAGGTAATACTAACATTGTCGCAGACACTCTTTCCAGACCACCCGAATTAAATTCATTAACAATAGCAACTCACTCCGACGAAAGCTCAGGACACAACCTGATACCGGCTATTGAAACCCCAATTAACGTATTTAAGAACCAAATATGGATATTAACAGGACATGATAATAAATATGAATTTAAAAGTCCATTCCAGACATATCACAGACATACAATTGTTAGGCCCCAATATTTGGCAAATGATCTCAAATCTATACTTAATCGTTATTTGAACCCTGCGGTAATAAATGGTATATTTACCTCAGAAAAAATAATGGGCCAAATTCAAATACTTTACCCTACGCACTTCAATAACTTCAAAATCCGGTTCACACAATCAAAAACTCAAGATTTGGTGACAGACGAACAGCAAGAGCAACAAATTATCCTTGAACACAAAAGAGCTCACAGAAACGCTGTAGAAAATAAAAATCAACTTATGGAAAAATTTTACTTCCCAAATATGTTAGCTAAAATAAAGAAAATAGTCAAACAGTGCAAGATATGTGCAGAAAACAAATATGACAGACATCCCAACAAACCTGAAATACAACCAACCCCAATCCCTGAGTACCCTGGACAAATCCTTCACATCGACATCTATATTGCTGAGAAGAAATTAATACTGACAGCAATTGACAAATATTCGAAATACGCACAAGCTCGAATAATAAAGTCTAGATCTACAGAAGATATACGCGAGCCTCTTAGACAATTGCTTTTCACTTTTGGTGTACCCGAAACAATAATTATTGACAACGAAAAATCTCTTAACTCTCATTCAATAACCTTTATGGTTGAAGATCAACTAAGAATACAAATTTATAGGACACCACCCCATATGAGTAAAGCAAATGGACAGATTGAACGATTTCATTCAACCCTTTCCGAAATATTGAGATGTTTAAAGACCGAAGACATAGAAAGATCATTTGAAGAACTTCTCGATAGAGCAGTCTACGAATACAATTTCTCTATACACTCAACAACAGGACAGAAACCACTTGAAGCTTTTTTTGGACGAAAAGTTTACATAAATCCTGAACAGTACGAAAATGCAAGACTAAATAACATACAGAGGCTAAAAAACAAGCAGGAAAAAGACTTAGAATTTCACAATAAGACGAGAATACCCCTAAAAGACTACATCCCAGGACAGACTATTTATGTTAAAATTAATAAACGGTACGGTAATAAACTTACAGCCCGATATAAAAAAGAAATTGTAAAAGAAAATCAATCCTCTTCAGTCACAACGGAATCTGGTAAAAGAGTCCATAAGAGTCTCATTAAAAATTAAAGCCGTTTTCATATAAATTCAAAACACTATCCCTTTCTCTCTTTCCAATTATTAGATTACTTGCTGCGGTAGCAACCGCAAATGTCCAAATTCTTGACTACAGCACGTCTCAACTCGTTACAATCGACTCCGGACCAGCCAAACTACAAACTGGAAATTTCAAAATTATCCACATCGTTGAACTCCACTACTACGACGACGCTATAACCAGTATAGAAAATCTAGTTAATGCAAAACTGACAGGACATCCACTTCATTCCATCCTCTCCGCACTAATAGAGCAATCAAAAACGTATTTAAGTAGAATCCAAGTAAATAAAGAAGTAAGGAAAAGGTCTTTAGATTTTATAGGATCGGCGTGGAAATGGATCGCGGGAAACCCGGACCATGGAGACTATAACATTTTAATAGAAAAAATTAATAACGTTTTGGAAAATAATAATAGACAAGTAATAATCAATAAATTGACCAATGAAAAAATTAATCAAATTATAGAAACTACGAATAAAATAAGTAAGCTAATTGAAGAAAAAAAGGAAATAGAAGATTATCTAATCCTTCAAACAAAATATAAACTAGAGGTAATTAAGGAAGAGCTTATAAACATAGCCTATGCAATTCACTGGGCTAAAGCAAACATAGTAAACTCATTTATTTTATCAGATAAAGAAATGGAAATAACGGAAAACTTTCTAAAAAATGAAAATATTCCATTCATTAATGTCGATGAAGCATTGGAATTTGCAGAAATTAAAATTGCATCAAATAAGGATTGTCTTATTTATATAATAAATTTGCCTACAACAGAAAAAGAGGACTGTAGATCATTAGAAATAAGAGCAGTAAAGAAAGGGGAATTTATAAACAAAATAAAATACGAATCAATATTGTTATGTCAAAATAAAATATTTGGAAAAAAGAATAATTGTAAATCATACATAAATTTATCAATTTGTTCAAGAAACGAGATAGAAGAAATAACTAATAGCACGTGCATAGCACACCTGCTAAAAAGTAAAATAGATAATTGTATAAAAATCAATAACCAACACATAAAATCGGTAGAAGTAATTTCAAGCGATTTAATATTTTTAAATAAGTATAACGGTTTCATAAAATTTAATAACGAAAGTTTGCAATTGAATGGAACCTATTTAATAAAATACCACAATACAAGTGTTGAGATAGAAGACAAGATTTACAGTTCAAAAGAAATAACAGGGAACAAGCCATTACCGGCAATATTACAACCAATGGCAAACAATAGTAAAGTAGAAGAAATATTATCACTAGAATCGATAAATAAAATTCAAGCCAATGAAATTTTCAATATAAAATTGTTAAAAACCCAAAATTATACCTTTTTATCAATTAATCTAATGGCATTTATAGTTATTATAATTATTATACTTGTAATAATAAAAAGGAAGAAGAAAGTAGACATAAATTTAAATGCATCAACTAATGATGGTAACAATGAAATTGGAATGCAAAACCTTTCAAGATTTTTTATAAGAACATCGACCGAGGACGCTCGAATTTAAGGATGGAGGAGTTAACACATATCAATTTAATATTTTTGGCAACGCAGCTTTATACAATTAAAGCAGCGTTCCCGCATCCAGTTACAGCGCACACGCATCCGGTGCAATGCTGCATTTTAATAATGTTAAAATGCTGACAACACAGATTGCGTGTGTTTCTTCTTCTTCCTTTCCATTAAGTTTAGGCTAAGTTGTTCAAAATTTTAAAATAAAAATTCAGTTCGCATCCGAAGCTTGTCGTTTAATTATCTTATACTTTTCTATACCGGACACGCCTCCTTATGGGCGTTACAAACGGTGTGTCAAAGTTAATATACCCTGCCACAGTGTGTGTGGGGGTATACAGAGTAAAAATTTCTACAAGAATTGTAAGAGAATGACAAAGCGAGTGAAATGAAACCGAAATATAAAAAGTTTACTATTCCGAAAAGTTCGAAAAGGAGAAATAAAACACAATGAGTAAAGAAAAAACTACAAATTAAAAAGCACGAGAAAAATAACGAAAAGAGAAACCGAGTGAGGAGAAACTAAAATATACGAAGTTCGAAAAACAGACAAAAACTTGAGAAGGACAACCTACAATTTCGGAAAGTTCGTGAAGAAGAAAAGAAACAACGAGTGAATAAGAAACTAAAATTAAAAGATCAAAACAGCAAAGAATAAAAAGAACTTCATAGCACCGAGCGAATACAAAGTTGGGCAATTGCTGTGTAGGTTGAAACTAGGACCGACCGAATTTCGGTTTCGGTTCTTCGATTTTTGGATAAAAAAACCTGTTTCGGCAGTGATTTGAATTGCCCCAAAAAATAAAATATCGTTTTCGGATGAAATTACGAACATTTCGGCTTGATACGAAAAATGTACCAAATAAACAACAAAGATTACACTGACAGATAAAACTTAACTTTTTGTGTGATAAATAGACTTGATAGACAATTCTTATGTATTTTGCCACGCTGAATCCGAAAATAATAATGATATTTTTCCAGCACGTACCATTTTTCCGGTCCGATGTTCCAAAACCACGTATAAATTGGTCAAAATGGGGTCTTGATACTAGAGACAGACCGAATTTCGGTTTCGGCCGAAAAATAAAATATCGAAATTTCGAAATTTTAGTCGAAAACGAGGCCGAAAATATACATTTTTATCAATATTAAAAAAATCATTAAGAACAATTTTAAAAGAGCTATACAATAATTTTGCAATCACTTTAGGTTTGTTAGGAGCAGCTGCGTCAAAATATATTTTCTTTAACATAAGCATTTTTTTATAATAACATTAGTCAAAAAAAAAATAGATTATGACGTGCTGCAGAAAATCTGAGGACGCCATCGCATAGTGATTTATTTCCATATAGCTTGGGACAAAAATGGAAACTTAGTTTCTAAATGTATTTTAGGTCCGCTGATTTCAAAAATATAATCGGTTTTTCTTTAACCCCTTTTATACCCTGCACACTACTGTCCAAGTATATATTGCCTTTGTCTGACCGTTTGTACCGCCCATAAGGAGGCGTGTCCGGTATGTAAAAGTATATATATTCTTGATCAGAATCCTCCTGAGTCGATTTAGCGATGTCCGTCTGTCTAACCGGCATTCCGCACGATAACTGCCGTAATTTTTGAGCTATCAACTCCAAGTTTGGCACCGTGGTTTAATCATATAAGATCAACACTCAAATCTCTTGAGCTTTTCTACTGTTGTTCAATGTTTTTTAAGTAAATAATTGCAACTCTGATATCTTGTCAAGCATACCGGATAAATTGAACTACATCGAATGGCTGTATAAACTATTCTGTTAATTGCAATAAGATATTATTACAAAATTACTTAGCACAAAGTTGAATTAGCGAGTAGATGAAAGCGGTATGTAACAAAAATTTCACCCAAACTTTCCAGATAGTTTGCTTCTAAATTGATCTAATTCATGATCTGAACTTAAAATAAACGATTTCATCCTACTGGAACGCCTAATTATGTACTACTATATAATATTTTGTGTGCGTGCGTTCGGGTTTGACGATTGTCAATAATGCCGGAAATATACGTGCCGGTTAGAGCGCACTCCAAACTCCAGAGGATGCCGGTTCGAATTCTGGAAAAACTGAATTTGTACTGTGGTACTGTCCCCCCCACTTTGACTTCCGGAAAACGAAAATTTGAGAATCCGTTTTTCTATCAATTTCTAACATTTCTATGGTAACTCTTTCAATTTTTGAATGTGGGCCGGAATACTGCACTTTAACCAAAAAATTAAACAAAGCAAAAAATAAATAATTTAAAAGTGGTGCAAATAAATTTGTTTGTTTCGCTCTAACACACTCGTCTATTTCCTGCATTATTAAAAAGCGTCTAAATGTTTATATATTGCTTAACAAGCGTTCGTTTTTTTTTTCTGAAAGTCTTATAAACTAAAGTTTTCAAATTTAAAAAAAAAACTCAAAAAACAATTTCGTTTTTTTTCTGCTTCTTATTTATTTCAGTTTAGACACAGAAAATTGTGCCTGTGATAGCCAAGTGGGAATTTCTTATTTCCAATTTCCAGAAGTCGTGGGTTCAAGACTAGCGGCAATGAAGTTTTATATTTATAAAAAACATTTAAATACGTGCGTATTTGATTTCTATATGATAAAAAATATTTAATTCTACTATGCGATTGTTCGCTCAGTGTAGTATACGGAGAATATATTAGTTTCGTTTAAGACTATTCAGGGTTTTATTATACTTTTGTATATTTTTGAGAAAGGCGAATTTGATTCCAATTGTTTTCAATTTAATCTGAGTGATTTTAGACCATGCGAGTATTTTTGGGAGACACAGCTTTTATGTTTTACTAAAAATGTTCTGTTTGTGAACACGGTTTTTAGGTGGTTAGCAAAAGCTGCACCTTTTTCTGCATCGCTTCTGGCCCAGTTTCCATTTGGCAGCCGAATGGGAGGTTCTGCCAGTACCGGTTTTTTCATATTTTTAGCAGCTCGCCAGAGAGAGTAGTTTTTTGATTTTGTGGGCGCGCGATGTTCAACAAATTGTTGAAAATCTCTTGCCGATTTCCACTTTAGCTATTTTTGTAGAGTTCGAGTGATTTTGTTGAGTTGTTTTTTCAGATTTGGGGATCTGTTGTTTTTTGGGGTACATTTTGCATAGCTGCGAGTTGAGCTATTTTGATTTGGGCGGAGTGGCCGCTGCAGCTGTGTGGAAAGCAAGGGTGTGAAATTATTAACAGCTTTGTTTATTTCATCTTTCGTTTTTTTTCTATTAGATTTTCCAAGTTGGTCGAAAAATCGACCATTGGCCCATAACGTATACATTTTTTGGAAATTTAGATTCCGAAAGATTTTTTACGTACCAACCTTCTTTAGATTTAAAGCTTCCTAATGGTTAGAAATGAAAATAGGGTATACGCATAAAGCCAAATCTAATCTAAAACATAAAAAAAAAACTATATATATTCCATATTTGTCTGTCCGTCTGACCGTCTGTCCGTCTTCTTTTCTTGTCAACACGATTGCAGGAGCTAAAAGAAAGCTTGCGATCTAAAATTTTGGATTTATGTTTTCAGGCCCTAGGAGTTGGTATTGAAACGACTGCCACGCCTACCTCCCATATAAGTGAAAATCGTGTTTTCACTTATATTTTGCTTAAATAGTTACAAACTTGGTATCTAGGGGATTTTGGGGTCGCTTATTTCGAATTTGATCTCGGAATTTCAAAATTCAAGATGGCGGATTGGAAATTAGATGCCGAAATTTTAAGATTTCATCAAATTAGTATAAAATTTTGTATAGGGGGTTTTTGTGGTCGCTGATTTCGAATTTGATGTCGGAATTCAAAACTTCAAGATGACAAAAGCAATATGGCTGCCGAAATTTTAAAATTTAATCAAATTAGTATACAATTTTGCATAGGGGGGTTTTTGGGGTTGCTGATTTTGAATTTGATGTCGAAATTGCTAAATTCAAGGTGGCGGATCCAATATGGCCCAGTAGGTGTAGGGTATAGAAGTCGGCTTTGCCCGACTGAAACTAACTCACTTGTTTATATTAAAGATAGTTTTTACGCTAAAGTCTTGCACCTTTGATTTCATCAACCGTAACATCAGGATCTATTCCTTTAATAATTACCGCCAACCTTTACAGCTGATGTGTGTAAAAAGATTAACGGTTTTTCTCAAAATAATCAACTATTTTTATGATTAATTTCTGTGTAGGTTTGTATTTTTGTCTCATGTATGTTACCCTTCGTTATTGAAAAAAAATTTTTGTCACCAATCAATCTAGTTAGATTCTTAACCAACACAAACGGCTTGAATTTGGGAATTTCGATCTCAGGTTCCACAACTGTGCCCAGTATTGCAAATCTATTGTTGGTATCAATATCTCCGTCAGTTGTTTTTGACATTTTAGTAGAGCCATTCGATAAAATATCTTTCGGACTATGTCTCTGCTTAGCTATCTTAACGTATCTATCCCTACCTGATTGAAGCGAGTTTGTTGCTAGTGCGGGTGTTGTAGAAAATGTTGCAGAGGATGTTGCCAGAACATTTGTTGCGGTGTAGACATTATTGCGGACGGTGTAGACATTATTGCGGACGGTAACGATGTTGACAAAAATTTTGTAAATAGAGGTGTACTCGGAGAGGCACCTCTATTTAATTTAAGTATTGATGATAGTTTCGAATTTAAATAAATTAAATTTAAGTATTGATGATAGTTTCGAAGAATCAGAAGCGACAAAGAAGACATGTCACCAATTTTGTATTGAAAAAAGAAAAACTTTGAAACTTTTTTTCTTGAATGAAATTGTATGTTACATACCGCCTTCATCTATTCACCACTTCATTTATTCACTTCTTGAATTGATTTGCACTCATTGGATAATTTGCTTCTAAATTCATCTAATTCAAAATGTACTACTTTATTACATTTAAATACACAATTTTTTCGGTTTTGGCCAAAATTAAAAAAACCAACAAATTTCTGTAAATTCATCCTCTTGTTATTGTAGTTGCTAAGTATGTATTTATTTATGCTAACACTCCATGTATATATTTATGCTAACACACCATGTATATATTTATGCTAACTAGGGCTTTCGATCCCGAAGCCTTTTCGCAATCCCGGGATTTTCGGGACTGAAAATTGCAATCCCGGGATCTTTCGGTATTCGTTATTTTCCACGCAATAGCTATACATTACAAAAAAACCAAAGAATTTTCGGCATTTTCGCGACTAAAAATGAACCGATCCCGAGATTCGGGATCGAATGCCCTAATGCTAACATAATAATTAGAGTGGGTCAATTGGTTCGGGTGCAATAAGCGTCTAGCAAAAACGAAATCTACGCGAAATTCTAAGAAAATTATTAGAAAAACTAGGGGTCTAAAACAAAAACCTAGCTCCCGCCGAGAGTGGCGGTGGCAAAATGTATATTTTTTTTTTGTTCCGAGTTGATTTTGGTAGTTTTTATTTCATTTTGGTAGTATTTTAACTGAACATGCTCAATGCTCAAAATATCCAACCTTGAAACGATAAATTGCATTGAGGATATTCCCCATAACCTGTTCTCTTACACAAAGGTGTTATAACTGGTATTTTCTCAGGACACTACCAATTTGGAACTTTTTATTTTCAAATTAATTTGGCAGAATTCACCCAAAGAAACATCAAATTCCGTGGAATTGAACAGCAGGAAAGTTAAATTGAGCAGCAATGAATCCAAATTAACTGATTATATTTGCAGTACTGATTCAGTGAACAATATAGTTAACACACTCAAAGAATTTTTTCGTTCGTAAGAAACGAAAATGTAGACAAACACACTTCGTTTGTTGTTTCGTTTGCGACCAACGTTTAAGTAACGAAAAAAGAAATGTTCAGCTCAGCCAGGACTCGAACGCGGGACGTAAGGTTTATAAGTTACGCACATACACGCTGTGCCACTGAGCTACTTTCGTTCTGGTCGATAAAAACAAATCTTATATCGAATTCGTTTAAACGTTTATTATAAATTAGTTTTTAATTTCCAGCAATTAAAAAACGTTTCCAATAAAAGTTAAATGCAATACTTTTATTGGAAACGTTTTTGAATTGTTGCAAATTTATTTATTATTTGCGGCAAAACGACTTAATTTGGAGTAAATGTTTTTTGTTTGTTTTTTCGTTTAAGTTTGTATTCAAAAGTAGTATATTTGAAGCAAACGTTCTCCAAACATAATAATTCTTTGAATGCAGTTACCAGAGTTATTGGATGAGTGTAGCGGTAGAAATTTTAAATTTTGATTTGTTATTGAACCTTTTGAATTGGAAAGGTCTCTTGGACAGTTACTCGAATGAGTAACTGTACATTATTCATAAATTACTTATCGATAAAATATCTTAAAAATTTACTGCGTTTACATGGACTGACGAACAGACTGACGAACAGACAGACGGACAGATGGACAGACGAACTATACGTCAAATCAACTCATGAGGTGACGCTGGTCAAGAATATATAGTTTTCCATACCTATCACTCTTCCTTCTTGGTGTTACAAACTTCAGACCAAAGTGAATATACCCTACCCCATGGGGTGTAGGGTACAAAAAGCAACATTCAAACCGATTTGATATGTGATACAATATATTGCCGATCAAAATGTATCCATAAATGGTTTTGAATAAAATAAAGTCCATTTGGTCAACTTAACATGTTAACCAATAAAACCGATCGTTAAACTTCCACTTCAATTTTATGATTTTTAGTGCTAATGTAAGTATGCCCAATACCCGATTTGCATCATTATATATCTGATAAGCTCAAGAAAACGTTTCCGCGAAATTCCATTAATGGGAGGAGCCACGCCCAGTTTTCCGTTGTGCCGAAATCGAATTAAAATTCTTTATCAAAGAATTTAATGCAACACTTTAGGGCCTGTGATGATTCAAGGCCCTAAAGTGTTGCACGTCAGAATCGGTCAAAAAACTGAATTTTTTTACCATACAGCAATTTTTAGTAGTTAATGGAATTTTTTAAAAATATGACAATTTTAAAATAATGCGTAAGGACACAAAGAATCAGTTTTTTTGCTCTCCTGAAAAGTTGATGAAAAATACATAGCTCTTTTTGTAAGCCCAGCGACGATATATATAAGTGGAGTCAAAAACGGGAATTTGTCAAAAATTATTATTTATTTGGTAAGTTCCCATTTATGACTCTACATGTGACAACTTGTCGATACTAGCGTGGTCCAAAAAAGTATGGACAAAATTTGTAGTTCACTGGAAATCCACGATTCCCCTCAAATAGTTTGTTCGTTGTAGAGTTGTCTACCATTTCCACTGAATTCACGATTTTTAAAGCTTTCCTCCGAATTTAGAAAAATTATTTTCAAACATTTTTTTTTCCCATACAGTTTATATGGGAAAATCCGAGTCTCGGAGGGCACGTGTTCATGTTGACCTAGGATGCCCAAATTTTCTTTGTGAATTTTTTCATCTGTAGGGAAAATATGGAACTAAGCAAAGGTTTTTTACCTCAATTTGTTCTTTGTCATCTGGAAATATTTACAAAAAAATGGTTTTCACAATATAAAAAAAAAAATTATTTTGATAAAATTTTTCGAAATTTTGTATCGCACAACAATTTGAAAATGAAAACATTGTAATGAATAATCGAAAAATATACCAAAATATAAAAAACTATGTAATTCGCAAAAAAAATATTCGCGGTTGCATTACCAAAAAAAAACATGTACCGGCGCTTTTGCATGCACTTTCATTATACCTTCGCTCTTAACCAACCTTTTTTTTTATGGCTACAATGGTTTTTTCGCCAATTATTGCAATAAAACACTGTGGCCTGCACTGTAAATAACTCATTTCTCAAGTAGGCAAATATCAAAAAATCAAAATATTTTATTCAACACAAAATTTGTGGCGCCGCCTAGAGTTTTAAATATGAAAACTTTGCTTTTGGTTTGTGTATTTGGTTTAGTTTCAAGTTTTTCATTAAAATTCAGTATTTTAGTCTCTTTTTAAAAGTGGAAAAAATCCATGAAGAGGCGAAAATAATAATGGTCTTATGATTGAAAATTATTAATAATATGTTAGATTTAAGGACTGTATACCAGGATTATAATTTAACGGCAAAATGTATCAATTATGTACCTCCAAAGTTAGCACAAAAAATGTATCTACATAATTGCATTTTTTGACCAAACCACTGAACAGATTGGAACCGGACCCTCTTAAGTGCACATGGGAAAGATGATAGAATTTTTTGAGACCGACATCAAGATTAAGAAATGCTGCAGAAAGCCGCAGGAGCGTTCAAAAGTATTGCAAAAAGTCATATTTTCCAATATTTGAGGTCAGTTTTCTCAGAAACCATAAAAGTTGTGCACATGTGACCTTGTGATCCTGGCCTGATAACGAAAAACACCCTTAAATTAGAATTTCGTATATTTTCTTTTGGTAGTTTTTTTTTTGCTCTTGTACCAAAATTTAGTTGGAAATTTTTTTGTTGAGTAACAACACTGGCCGAGAGACATGAAAAAAAATTCGTTCAAATTTCCATCAAATCATTTTCACTGTGCGAGAAGGCAAATCATTTTTGAGCATTGGAGATGATAGTGGGAGCCGGGTGGGATTACAACTGCCACCAAGTGCGTCCTTGGACTTTTTTGGGTGAATCATGCCTGGTGGGACTACAGCTACCTCCAATTTTAGGTTAAAAGCTTCACGGGGAAAATTACCCATCAACTACAGCGACCATTGAAGTTGTCGCAAATTACTATATGTATTTACTAGCTTAATACCCCGGCGTTGCTCGGACTTATACTTAAAGTAGTGAAAGAACCCTCCCGTAAACCTTTCCGTGAACCCCCAGAACACCAGAGCATAACATAAAAATTGAAGAACTCTAGGTTCAGCGGTTTGGGCTGGGCGGTGATGAGTCAGTCTTTCACCAATCATTCAATCAATCGGGACAAACACTATTATATTTGCAATTACGTGACGCCTGATTTGAAGTTTCTGATACAGTTTCTGATACACGTCTGGCTGCAATTTGTGCTCCTGTCCGCTCTCTTCCAATTGCTTATTGTTGTGGTGTGGAATTTTCCCTTGCCCTGTACTGCTTCGTATTTTCCGACTGATTAAACGGGAATGGAACGAAATGGAAATAGGGCGGAACAATATGGAATTGGAACAAAGTGTCCGAAAGGTTTCCCACTTTAAATGAATGGCTTTATTGTTACTACACAGAACAATTTTTGGTTGCTAAATCTAACCAAAAACTAGAGAGTGAACTATCTATATGAAGCTGAAATAACCCCACACAGTAGAAGTATATCGTTCGAATATTCTAAGATCCATACTATGTACGGAAATTGAAGTGCCTAACAATCTCGCATTAGTCTTGGCACTGACTGTAAAAGGTCCAATAAATAATAATAAATAAAAAAACAAAAATTAAAAAGTGATCAATATGCTGAGAACGGCGCCACTTGATTCAATCTCACAAATCGGTTTGTCGGAAAACACTAACAATGCTGAAGCACCCGCGAAAGCGTCGCAGTTCAAAGCCTCTGCACTCTCTGAGAATGCATCGCAACTCACTCTCGTGTTTCCTGATAACAATGCTATTCTAGCTGAAAATACTATTTTGAAGAGCCACTCTGCAGAGGAGCTCTTTGCAAGCTCTCTCGCACCACCATCGGTTCCTTGGCGAGAACAATGCAAAACCCCTACACTCTACACCCAGCAGAAAATGGAATTGGTAGCAGCCGCAGCATCAAAATAAGAGCATTTGGCAAGTACAAATTCTCTTAATACCCTTACGCAAGACCCTCTCAATAAATTTACAGGGAACTAAAAGTCTGTTCATAAGCCCCAGTCAGCGAAAAAAGGCAATAAAATGAATTCTCTCGAGCAGACTACTACAGGTACGGCAGTGCAGACAGGCATGAACCGCTACCTGCAAAAGCCAGAAAACAGCAACAAGCCTAAGATTTTTAAATCTAAATCGAATATCCAGCCCGTAAATCTTGGCCAAAATAGATATTCTTTACTGTATGAAGGGGAAGCTTATGACGCTTGGCGTTGACGATCGTTCGCTTGAGGCGATAAAGGCGAACAACTGTACTTTCCGGTACAGGTTCGGCCGCATCCCTGTACACCGCCACAAGCCGCGGGATCCTAAACCGAATACGGCGCAAGCCTCATCGGGAATTATACCGGAAGAGGTTGTGGCGGAAATAGAAGATGCACAGAATGGGCAAGTTGAGGAAGTCAACCTGCTATCTCACGAGGTTGAGGGACTGGATGACCTCGATTTAACCATGTTGACCATGGGGACGCATGATGAATCTCAGGATGAGAAACTGTCAGAGGAAAGTGATGACACTCTGACAGCGGAAGACCAACTATAATGGTAAGCATGACCAGCACTAAGGTTGCGCAGGTAAATCTGCACCATGCGAAAGCTGCCTCGGCAACGATCGCAAGGGTAATCACCAAGAACAATATTGGAATAGTGCTGGTTCAGGAACCCTGGGTCTTCTGGGGGCAGATACGAGGTCTGTCATGTAAAGACACGCAGGTAATTTGGGCCATACGATGCGAAAAACCAAGGGCCTGTCTGTTACTAACTAACGGTTTGAAATATATATGTCTTTCAGAATTTCTTTCGGGAGACCTGGTAGCGGTACAAATCCCAATCAACATCAAAGGGATCATACGCGACGTTGTGGTAGCGACAGGGTATTTCCCAGGAGACGACGTCCATGCACCTCCGGACTTAGTCACTAGACTGGTGAGCTACTGTAACGAGAAGAAGTTACCACTTACACTCGGGTGTGACGCCAACGCGCATAACGAGGCGTGGGGCAGAACAGACAACAACCAAAGGGGTGAGTACCTTCTTGAATTTATTCTTAGTAATGAATTGGAAATTTGTAATGTTGGAAATACACCAACTTTTGTAACCAGTGCACGAAAAGAGGTCCTAGACATAACTATAGAAAATACTCTAATGAGGGGACTGGTTCACAATTGGAGGGTTTCTGAAGAGCCATCGATGTCTGATCATAGGATGCTAAGATTTGACATAGATGGCTCTCCATCAATCAATAAACGTATAAGAAATCCCAAGAAAACAAATTGGGACATATATCTAGATCATCTGAGCAATAACACAGTCCATATGGGAGCTAACAACAATTTCAAGAATGAGCTAGAATTAGAAACAGCGGTACACAACTTTAATAACGTTATTAATGATGCATATGAGGCAAGCTGTCCAATCAGCAAAATACACTCATCAAAAGACGTACCATGGTGGAACAAAGATTTATCTAAACTGAGAACCAAGGTTCGCAGGTTGTTCAATCGGGCAAAAAGAACAGGAGATTGGTCGAACTATAGGAATACTCTTACAAACTATAGTAACGAAATCAGAAGAGCAAAGCGTTCGAGTTTCAGAAGTTTCTGTGAAAACATTGAGAATACCACTGAGGCGTCAAGACTCTATAAAGCGGTGGCCAAGAACAAAAGCATATCTTCTGTTAGTCTTAAAAAGGACGATGAAAGATTTTACGGAAAATGAGGAAGATAAGGCCCAACTACTTCTAGACACTCATTTCCCAGAGTCCTCAGGGACAACAACTGTACACCATATGGAATACATAGGTAGATCGAAGAAAGAGAATTGGAAGGTAACGAACGGAATATGTACAGAAGCACGCATAAGATGGGCGGTGGGCACCTTCAAACCATTCAAATCTCCTGGTGCAGACAACATTTTTCCAGGACTACTTCAGAAAGGCATAGAGCTTCTCCTTTGCCCACTAATGAAAATTGCGACAGGCAGTATCGCTTTGGGTTACATACCAAAGATGTGGAGGCGAGCAAGAGTGGTATTTATACCGAAGGTAGGGAAGAAGGATCCTCTTCACCCGAAATCCTTCAGACCAATCTGCTTAACTTCCTTTGTACTGAAAACTCTAGAGAAAATTGTAGACAATTATGTGAGAACAACGATTCTAGAAAGCATCCGGCTACATACCAGTCAGCATGCATATAGGGCAGGTAGATCAACGGAAACTGCTCTGTACCAACTGACAAATGTACTAGAAGAAACTTTTGAAACAAAAGAAATAGCTATATGTGCATTCCTCCATATTGAAGGTGCCTTCGACAATACTTCACACGAGGCCATAAAAGATGCTCTCATCCGCAGAGGTGTTAGTAATACTCTAGCATTATGGATGAAAAATATGCTGAAAACTAGAACGATGGAGATACCAGCAGGCACTGGGGCCTTAATAGCAACTACAACGAGAGGATGTCCACAAGGGGGAGTGCTATCCCCACTGATGTGGAGCATCGTTGTGTACCAACTACTTGCAGAATTGGCGAGCAATGGATTTACATTTCATGGCTACGCCGACGATATAGTAATTATTTGTAGGGGCAAATTTTAATATACCCTATGTGAAAGAATTCAGCAAGGGTTGAAGGTGACTAAAAAATGGTGTACAAAAGTAGGACTGAATGTAAATCCAGCAAAGACTACTATTGTACCATTTACAAGGAAATATAAACTTAAGCACCTGAAACCAATTATGTTAGACGGAACGGAAGTGAAGCTTCAAACAGAGGTAAAATTCCTGGGCATTACCCTGGATCAGAAACTACTCTGGAAAAAGCATGTTGATAATGTATCAAAGAAAGCCAAGAGGGCACTTATGGTTTGCAGGTCCATCGCAGGGAAAAATTGGGCTGTACACCAAAAATACTACGATGGATGTATACTGCAATCGTACGACCAATGTTCGCATATGGAGCGATAACATGGGTAGGAAGAACAAATCAGCAAACGGTTATCAATGAATTAACCAAAATGCAAAGATTAGCGTGCGTGTGTATAACTGGGGCTATGAGAAGCTATCCTACAGCATCCTTAGAAGTCCTTTTAGAATTAACAACTCTTCACATCTACGTTCAGACGCAGGCGAAGAGGGCTATACTAAGACTAACTGGAAGAAGCGTCGGGTCAGCTTGTTGCATAAGTCGGAAGATTGATATTCTTACGAAGCAATACCCTGAAATCTCACTACCAAGAGATAACATGATACCGAAGTTCAGCTTCATCAAACGATTTGCAACACAACTTAGCAATAAAAAAAGGAGTGGGAAGGTGTACATGAAAATTACACAATAAACCAAAGTACGATAACCTGGTATACAGACAGGTCTCTTACGGAAGAAGGTACAGGAGCAGGAGTGTTCGGGCCAAGGATAAAATACTCTGAACCCATGGGTAAATACACCAGCATATTTCAGGCGGAAATATATGCCATTGATAGGTGTGCTCACTTCAACTTCAAACGGAAATACCGGAACCAAACCATTGCGATCCTATCCGACAGTCAAGCGGCAATCAAAGCACTAAAATCATACCAAGTAAGCTCTAAACTGGTGTGGGAGTGCCTTGATAAACTGAATACGCTTGGCCTGCACAATCGGGTTTGTATCTACTGGGTGCCGGGTCACAGAGGGATAGAAGGTAATGAAATGGCAGACGAACTAGCAAAGAAAGGAGTGGAAACTCCCTTCGAAGGGCCAGAACCATTCTGTGGAATAAGAAAAGGGACCATCTCTATTATATTAAAAGAAGAAGAAGATAAACTACGGAAATTATACTGGGACAATCTACCAGGCCTGAGACAATCAAAAACACTACTAGAGACTTACTACCTAAAGCGACATAAAGAATGTATGAACTTACCAAAAAAGAGTATAAGAATAATAACAGGGATCTTGACAGGACATTGTAGGTTAAACTACCACCTATCAAAACTGAGAATAGTATCGGACGACAAATGCAGGTTTTGCACGGAGGACACTGAAACTTCAAAACATATCTTAGGAGAGTGCCCCGCACTCATGCCAAAACGGAAAAGATATCTGGGCGACCACCAAATACCAGAACACATATTGAAATCCCTAGAAGTAGACCCGATAGGACTTATAGAGTTGCTATAAGTCCTTGACGGGGCACAATAGTTCACTATTGGACGCAGTGCATATCCCGTTCAATAATAATAAGAATAACAATACTGTATGAAACTTCAAAACATATCTTAGGAGAGTGCCCCGCACTCATACAAAAACGGAAAAGATATCTGGGCGACCACCAAATACCAGAACATATTGAAATCCTTAGAAGTAGACCCGATAGGACTTATAGAGTTGTATGAAGAGGAAAATTCAGACCCTAAACCCAAAACGTCGAAGCCGTCGCCAATTTATCTCAGAGAAAAAAACTCAAATTCTCTTGTCAATCTGATAACACAGCTTGCTGGTGCCAACAGATTTCATGTGATACCCATTCTAAAGGCCGCTATCCATGAAACTAAAATTCAAATTTATAATGAGGTAGATTTTCGAAAAGTAATTGATAATTTTGGTAAGTGCAAAAAGAGCTATTACACATACCAGCTCAAAAGCAGCAAAGGCCTTATTGCTGTAATAAGGGGTATATACTCTTTTATCGAATGCGACGAACTAAAATGCGCATTAATAGAACAAAAATTCAAAGTTAGATCTGTGTCTAACATAAAAAACAGAGATAAATTACCCCCAAACCCTCTTCTGCATTGAACTCGAATTTGGCCCAAAGACCCTAAATAAAGGCGAGCCCCACCCCATATATAATCTGCGGTATTTATTACACCGTAAAGTCAGTGTTGAGGAGCCGCGTAAAAGCCGCGGTCCAACACAATGCCAAAATTGCCAGGAATTTGGCCACACAAAAAAATATTGTACACTTCCCAGTGTTTGTGTTATTTGCGGTGACTTGCATCAGACCCAATTATGCCCGAAATCTAGGAACGATGCAGCCGTTAGACATTGTAGTAACTGTGGTAAAAATCACACTGCAAATTATAGAGGATGTGTAGTCTATAAAACCCTTAAAAATAAGGTTTCTTCTAAAACAAAGCCACTCCAAGGGAATGGAGCTATGACTGCACCACAACAACAACCTTTTTCATATGCAAATGTACTCAAAGGCAATAACCAAGACCCACCAGTTATTCAACCCGCTCAACAGAACATTGGCCTTGAACAAACACTCCAGATGTTTATGCAAAACATGTCGCAGTTTATGAGTGGCATGCAAACTATGATGCAGGAGATGTTACGCAATCAAAACATGTTAATCCAGACCCTTATAAATAACAAACCATGAATGCGATAAAAATATCCTTCTGGAATGCGAACGGCTTATGCCAACATAAATTGGAACTTATTCAATTCCTCAACTCACACTGCATAGATGTAATGCTAATTTCAGAGACCCATATGACACGAAAACCCTTTTTTAAAATACCCGGATACAAATTGTACGACACTAAACACCCAGGTGGTAAATCACGAGGCGGATCAGCGGTCCTAATAAAGGACAGAATCAAACACTATGTTTTACAGGAGTTTTGCGCCGAGTATTTGCAAGCCACCAGCATATGGCTTGACGAATACGTAAAAAGAATTACAATATTTGCAATTTACTGTCCACCCAGCTTCAAAATAACAGAACTGCAGTTTCAGACATTTTGTGCGACCCTTGGCCAAAAACTTATTGGGGCTCTCGCCTGATTTCGCCCAAAGGAAGAATACTATGGAATATTACCAGCAGACTCGGCCTTGATGTTGTAGGCACGCCAACATACTGGCCATCAGACAGACGCAAAATTCCAGATGTTATCGATTTTGCAGTAATCAAGACCCTTCAACGATCTCAACTGACCATTGAGCCTTCAGTGGAACTCTTGTCTGACCATACACCCACTATTATTACAGTAAAATATGTGCCAAATTCAGGAGCCAACCCACCCGACAAACTCACCAGTATAAACACAAATTGGCTTAAATTCAGAAATTATATAAGTTCACACATTACCCTAAATGTGCCACTGAAAACTGAGGAGCAACTGAACGTGGTGGTGCCTGTTTCGCTTACTATACGAGTTGCTCGTATAGTAAGTTCCACTCTATTAAATCGGCCACTGTGTTACACAGTGTCGATTGTTGTATTCTTGAAGTACGGTGTTGCACGATACTTCAAGACTAAATTGAATGTCGAATTAAAACAATGATTGCTTGGTTTCAATTATCTGATTTAACTCGCTGTTTTTTATTTAATTGGTTGCTTATATAGAACAATATTGCTGATAACAACATTAATATTTGCAATGACAATTGCTATGCAAAAACATTATGCAGCTTGGATTGGCACGCGTGACCCAAATACAGCATATATGCTGAGTCAGGCGTCTGGTCGTTGATTTCTGCTGGGAATACGAACTGTTTGCATAGCAATTGTGAGTCAAGCTTAATTCTTACAACATTTGACAATTTGTTTCCAGGTTAGTGCGGGGACTCAACAGTGCCTAACTATACCCCTCTACTTACAAACGCCGCACTGGCAGCGACCCCAAAAATCAATACCACTACCCCAAAAAAGGAATTTGTGCCCCAAAATATAGCTGCGCTCTTAACAGAAAAGATATCAATAAGGCGTGATTGGCAAAAGTTCAGATCACCCTATTTGAAAAAAAAGCTGACCCTCATTACACGAAAACTACAAAATGAACTGAGGGCGAAAAACGAGAATGATCTGCATCAATTCATGGAAAAGCTTACGCCGACGAGCTCAACAAATTACTCACTTTGGCGTGCCACAAAAAATTTAAAACGACCCATTATTGCAGAATCGCCAATTCGTTTACCCAACGTAGACTGGGCGAGTGATGCCGAAAAAGGTACTGCTTTTGCAAGTCACCTACAAAATGTATTTACTCCAAACCCCCAACTGAAAATTACCCGTTATCACAGCTCGCAACCAGGCCAAACTATAACTCACTACCAGGGCCGCAGAGATTGGAAAAACACTTTTTTTTATCAAAAAATATATCATATTTCAAAAATATTATTTGTTTTAAAATATAAATTCATTGTAAAAACCGTATTTTTTAAGACCCCTAAAAGAAAAGTAGAATTGGAAAAGCACATTTATGAAGGTTTGCTTTTAAATAAACCATGATGCAATAATACTAGGTGATATCAGTAGGGAGAGGCGTTGAAATTTGAATATGTACTGACACTATCTGGTATTATTTCATCATGTAACTAAACAAATATATATTTCAGTATTGAGTAGTTATATTTAATACTTTTGTAAGGTGGAATTAAAACAAGAGCTACTCGACTTAAGATGTTGTGTCAAACTAGGTGGGTTGAAAAACACAAAGCTATAGCGACTTTTGTAGAGCTTCAGCCGTACGTTATAAGCGCCTTAGATGAAATAAAAACTTGGTTAGATTCAAAAACCTCCAGTACGAATCAATATTGGAATGTTCCGAGGTTGCTTTAGTTGGAAATGTAGAACTGTGCCGAAGTTTTGTGGAGCAAAATGAACTAAAAAAGACAAACGCTCTGTAATATCTTCCAGTATGAATTTTTCTTTTAAACATTGTACAACACGCACACATAGTAGAACATTTCATATATTTATATAATGTGTTTATTTATTTGTAAAATCTCTTAACAGGTGTGCAATCGTGTTAGTTTTGTTTTATATTAGTTTGTTTTGCTTTTGTTAATTTTTTTCTAAATTTCTTCTGCGAAGAATATTTTTTGTTTGTATTTTATGCAAATCTGCCAAAATCAACATGCTTTTAAAGCTGTGCCTGTTTCTATGAATTTTTTTATCGGCACATGTATGGTTATGTATTTACTTAACTTGTAAAATAATAGAATAAAAAAAAATGTTTAAAACCTAAAAAAAATTTTTCATAAAAATAAAAAAAAAATTTTTTTTTATCAAGACCCCCCTATTGAAAAAATCCTGCCGGCGGCCCTGCTCAATACTCATTAGAAGAAAAGCACTCTTGGATGATATTGCCAAGTTGAACCCAAAAACAGCACCAGGTCATGACTTAATAACTGCTGAAATGGTGAAAGAGCTACCATCAATTGCTGCTATTCACTTTCTGCACTTGTACAATGCTATATTAGGAATAGGTCACTACACACAGAAAAAAAAGTCGTAGTGCCAACAATTTTATACTTAAACTCAACAACTTCTGTTGGTCATTTCATGGCCAACAACTCAACATTGTTGTAACAAAAACATAAAAGTTGTTGTCTATTCAAGTTTTTTAGCTCTTGATTCAACAGTTTTTCTATTTGGCGCAAATTGTGAAATTGTTAATTTAATAATCAAGAAAAAGCATTTTATTTATTTATGTATTTTATATTTTCTTACTCTTTTTGTTTATAACAATTTTTAATAACTTTTTATTTCATTAAAACTTCACAACTTACTTATTCCGGAATTCGAACCTGGACCTCTGGAGTTGCAGCAGTGCGCTCTAAGCCCTTAGCAGTTTGAGCTATCGCTAACATTATTAAACGAGCGTCTAAATGTTGTATACTCTGTACAGTCTGTTAAATCTGAGTTCTGTTAAATCTAAAAATAGAACACATCATAGAAGAGACGTGACCCTGCTTCTGTGACGCAATACATGTATTGGTGCATGATCGAGCGTCGCATGTCGAACGAATAATATTCAGTCACGAAAGTGAAGTCACAGAAGCAGGGTCACGTCTCTTCGACTCATGATATGAATGAATAATCAACAACGAAAACAGTTTTGATGACAGTTTTTCGCACTTGACGTAACGATTTTTCAAGAGCTTGAAGTATTTGTTTTGACCACGGTTTTTTCTCTGTGTGTACCCAACTGACTGGAAGCTGTCACTGATCACGATGATCCCAAAACCGGGAAAATATCCTACAAACGTGAGTTCATATCGCCCAATAAGCTTACTCTCTACCCTATAAAAACTTTTTGAAAAAATTGTGAGAAAAATGATGTTACCCACAATACTCGCTAAAGGTGAAATACCCAATCACCAATTCGGATTTAAAGAAAAGCACGGCACAATCATCGCATTGTTGACTTGATCAAAAAACATTCAGCAGTATTCCTCGACAGTATTCCTCGACATCACACAAGCCTTTGATAAGGTATGGCATAGAGGATTGATATCAAAACTACAGAAACTATTACCCGCAAGCATGCATATTTTGCTTGACAACTACTTGACCCACAGATTCTTGCCGGTATACCCCAGGCAGCGTCCTCGGACCCCTACTGTATATACTCTATACAGCTGATATGCCCATTTATGATCAGACCCTTATCTCAACATTTGCCGATGACACCGCAATATTGTGCTCACACTCAGACCCCAAAATATAAAATCCTTTTATACAAAAGTGTGATTAAACCCATATGGAAATATGGGATTGAGCTTGGAACAGCTTCCCCATCAAATGTTGGGAAACTACAAAGAGTGCAGTCGAAAGCTCCGCGTCAAATCGTTGGAGCCCCATGCTTTATAAGAAATGCACAGATATATCGAGATTTACAAATACCGACAATTTCCGATGAGATCCCCACGCGTTCAACAAAATATGCAGATAAGCTTAAATTGCATCCAAATATTCTAGCTAGAAATTTGGTCAGACCCACCCAACCCCTACGTCTAAAGCGTAACTATTCTATTGCATTTTAATAGATAGCCCCGTGATCTTCAGCAATTCCAACATACCGCATATGACGCCATCCGGACGATGCCAAAATCCATCGATGTCAACATCGCCTTGATGACGCCTCTTTGAACGACCTACATAGTGTTGTCCAAATCGTTGGATTGAGTCAACTAGTAAAAAAAATGTTAAATTTGTACCGTTAAAAATTATTGTTAGTTCTAAGTGTTTAGAAGATCCAATAAAGAAAATGAATTTGATTAGAAAAAAAAAGTAGAAGTTTAGAAATACCTCAACATAAAATATTTGACGGGCATGGTTAAATCGACTTCGGCGGTGATGCTGACTAAGAATATATATACTTTTCCATGCCCGGCACGCCTGCAAACGTTACAAACGTTGTGTCAAAGTTAGTATACCCATATTGTGTGTGGGGGTATAAAAATTGTTAATTTACTAACCCATACAAAAGTTCGGAGAACACGAAATCATAAACAATTTCCATCGGTTTATCTAAACGATAAAAAATGTTTTATTTACCAATACAAAATTGTTATTTTATTTGTAGGCGAAAGCATGATGCATGCATAGAACATGTTCTATTTTTAGATTCAACGGACTGTGGTGAGTATACTACATTTAGACCCACCAATACATGTACGCGAAAGCATGATGTGTTCTATTTTTTGATATATGTTATATTTAACAGACTATACAGAGTATACTACATTTAGACGTTTGTTGAATAATGTTAGAGCTAGCTCAAACTGCTAAGGGCTTAGAGCGCGCTACAAAAACTCCCAAGAGGTCCCGGTTCGAATCCCGGGATAAGTTCGTAAAGCAAGTTGAAGTTTTTAGGTAAATCAAAAGTTATTACAAATTGTTATAAATAAAAAGAAACAGTAAGAAAATAAAAATATGTAAAATAAAATAAATAAATAAAAGATAATAAAAATTCTGGTTTTTTTAATAAATGCAAAAATAATAATTTTTGTGGGGTGGCAGAAACAATTTTTTTTGGTAAACTAACAATTTTTTATCGTTTATATTTATTTCCTTCGTTGGTTGGATCGTTTTTAACCAACCTTTTCGGTTAGATTTAAGAACTTTTTTTTTCAGTTTATGATATCAACCAGTAAAAATTTGCAAAGCACTGAAATCGTAATATTTTCAGCTCAAAACTGTGAACTCTAAAACATCGTAAGTGCAATTTCTATGAATTTAAGAGTGGTTTTCACAGTTTGATAAAACAATTCTTAAGCTGATGCCTTTTCATTACTGTTTTTAAAAAACCATCGAAAAAAATTTAAACCGATAGACTATGAAACGTTTTTTCGCTTCCTGAACAATTTGTACTTTGTTGGATACGATGTGTTGCTTTTAAGGTATCGATATATTCAAGCGACAAGTATTTCCCTCCATGAATACTTAAAAGCCTAACATTAACAGCTATATACTGCCCGCCCAGACTGACCAACAATTACAGACTTTTTTCCATTGTCTTGGGCCATTCTCATTACCGTGTCGCGGTATGGATTCGCGGCACAGTTGTTGTTGTTTTGTTGTAATGTTTGTTTTGTTATGTTTTTTTGTTTCCCTTTTGTTCGGGGCGACGGGCGAACAAGATCGGAGGAAATCACACACGCACTGACCGCACTGAACGCACTGAACAATTTTATTAATTGTTACTAATTTTTATTTATTATTTGTTTTGCTTAAATTGAAAGCAAAACAAATTCGCCACTCGCGGGTGAAATGCGACCGGCGCGCGGAAGAAGAAAACTGAATATTTTGTTTGAGCTCTCAAAGTTCTCTTGCTTTCTTCTCCTTTCTTTCGCTTTTGCTTTCGTTAAGTTAGCTCAGTGAGCGGCGGCGATCCGATGAAGGTATTGCCAGCCTCGCCATTACAATAGTAAAATGTCAAAGCCTGGACTAAAGCTTTTGTACTCTTTGAACCTGTTTGAGGGAGGGGAATTTGAGAACATTTATGCTTTCGCCTATACGTACATGAGTGCCGCCAAAATGTATATTTAATTTTGGTGGGTGCAGGGGGGTATATGTAAATTTGCCAAACATATCTAGAAAATTCTGAAGAGATTTTTCGCATATAGGTATGGGTAAAGCCCCGACTGCGGACACTGGTTTCTGCGTAAGCCGCACTCTATGTATGTGGGAAGATAAATGGAAAGTGAGCGTCATAGGCGATCATATATTCTAATTCTTTTAGTTCTTTTTGAGCAGGGAAGAAGGAGAGTGTTAAAGTTTTAGATTTTTTTTTTAAATTTAATTGAATCTTAAATTATTTGTTTCCAAAATTTGTATAATTTTCTTTCCTTTTTTTAAATTGTATTTTTTTTGAGTGGTGAAGTGGAGCTGTTGCCATCGTCGGACTGTGGCTGGAGGACAAGTGTTCCAAAGGGAGTATTTTTGCGCGCTGGTTTAGTTTTGCCAGCTAGTGTTTATTTTGCTTTATTTTATTTGTGGCAGTCGGCCATTTAGTGTTTTGAATTTGAGGAATTGAATAGAGTTGTTTTGGTGAAGTGTTTCCGTCCTGGGAATTTCAAGTAGTTTGCTTGGAATTTGTTTGGCCGTTTCCTCCCCTCTTCCCTCTTCCTTATTCCTTTTTTTGTTTGTGTCGTCCCGCATCAGAGCCAAGTTGTTGCTGGACATCGAATTTTATCGAAGTCCAGCTGGTGAATAGATTCTGCAAAGAATCGTGCGAGGGATTTCAGACAGGTTGGTCTGGTCCCGCAAATCAATTGCGTTTAAAGAAATATAATTTTTGGTGTATGAATAATTTCTTTTGGGTGATTGTCGGTTTGTGTTGATTTTGAAAAAGGGTTTGTGTTCGGTATTATTTTCCTTGTGTCGGGAAAATTTCCGTTTCTTTTATATATAGTTATATATATACCTATATATATATCTATTGCGGCAGTTTCGGTGTAGTTTTTAAAAGAAGTTTATTTATCAGGTTTTCGTGTGTTCGTGTTGTTCGTTCGTCCGGGGATACCATACCGCGAGGGTCGTCTTAAATCCCACGCTTCGCGACTGTGCTATTCGGGCAAATAGGGAATTTAATTATCGCGTGGGGATTTTCGATTATAGAGTTTTAAATAAAGTTTTAGTTCAAAATAGCGCGATAAGCTGGAGCCCAACGTAGGGGCTATTTTGTTTTAAGTTTTTTTTTGTAAAAAAAAATATTTCCGTTTTAATTATTAATTATTTTAAAAATTTTTAAAATTTTTAATTTAAATTTAAATTTATAGCAAATTTTTTTTTGTGCGGTTTTTTTGGTTGTATTATTTTAGTTTTTTTATAATTTACTAATTTGTCTTTTTATTTATCTAGCTTTTTTTGGAATTTTTCCGGTGAGAGTGCTATTGACGGCGGAGTAGCGGCAGCGGGTTTTTTTTTCGGTGAGTCCGTTCCTTTTTTTTTGGTGCAACATTTGTAACCTTTTTTTTATGCAAGTTTTTTTAATAATTCTTTTAAATTTTATTTTTGTTTGTTTGTGTTGCACCATTTTATTTTTTTTTGATTTTAGTAAAATTTTAATTTTTTTTGTAATTTTCTTTTACCCTGGTGGTGTCGTCCGCCTTATTATTTTTTTTTTTATTTCTTTATTATTTTAGTTATTTTATAGTATTTTTTTTATCAATTTTTTTATATATATATATATATATTGCTTTTTGAGTTTTAAAAGAAAAATTTTGGTTTATATTATTTTTTTTGCGGTGCCGTCTTAAAAGTTTTTTTTGTCTTTAAATTTTTTTTTAAATTTTTATTTCGTGGGTTTTTTTGATTTTTATTACAAATAATTTTTTTTTTTGATATTTATTTATTTATTTTAATAAGAAAAATTCGGTGAGCGTAAATACGCTGTGTTGTTCTATTTTTTTTTTTTTTAAATTTTTTTTTGATTTTATTTGGTTAGATAAATTAGTTTTGGTTTTTTAAATTTTTTTTTTTTTGTCTGTCCGAGTCAACTATGGAGATTAATAGACTAAATTAAGAGGAACTGGCATACGAGATGGAGGCTCGTGGGTTGCCAGTGACTCCGGTGGAGTCCATGAGGAAGTCCTTGAGGGCATCAAGGCAAATAGAGCGAAGGGAGTCCGTGGATGTCTTTGCGGGATATCCGTTTGTTTTTGAGGAAGATAGGTTGGGTGTGGAGGGGAAGATTTCCGAAGTTGAAAAACTTATGGAAACCCCTCCCAAGGACGCAAAGTCGCCCGAATATTTGAAGATTTTGGCGAAGTTGGAATGGGCTTTAGGTCGCCTTACTCGTTCGAGGCCAGCGAGTAAGGAAGAAGTAGTAGAGCAGATGGCGCTCAAAAATAGGGTCCTTTTGTTGTTGGGGGAACTCAACGAAGCGGTGGAGGATGTTGGTGGCGGAGATGATGCCTTCGATGACAATCCAAGGCCATCCCGACCATCCAAGGGACTCAGTAGGGAGTCTGCGGTTGAGGAAAAGCCTGAACCCGTTCCGAGACGTGAGCCATCCACCTCGTTGAGTAACGTAGGTTTCCAAAAAGTAGAAAATTTGTCCAAGTGGGGTATTCAATTTACCGGGGAAAAGACAGACATGTCCCTACATGCCTTTCTACAGAGGGTAGACGAGCTATGCGAGGCTCGGGGCGTTAGTGAAGCCCAGTTGTTTAGGGGAGCAGTGGAGCTTTTTTCTGGAAAAGCCCTGCTCTGGTTTAGGGATGTCCGCAGGACAGTTTCAGGCTGGCGAGAGTTGGTCGCCGAGCTGAAACTGGAATTCCTGCCCCCCAAATATGACGACATTTTGATGTCAGAGATTAGGCGACGGACTCAGGGTGGGACTGAGTCCATAGGTATCTATGTAGCGGCGATGAGGGGGTTGTTCGGTCGTCTGTCCGACCCCTTGTCAGAGAGGCGTAAGCTGGGTCTGGTGATCGCAAACCTGTCCCAGTTTTACCAGACTCAGCTGGGCTTGGCTGAGCCTAAGTCTTTATCGGAGTTGGTTTCCTTGGGTCGGAAGCTGGAGGCTGTGCGGGCGAATGTGGAAGCATTCGTGCCGCCGCCCAGCAGCCGATCCAAGAATTTGTTGGAGCCAGACTTGGCGTACGTCTCTGCTGAACCCGAGGTTTCAGTGGTTAGGGCCCCTTTGCGTGACGCTAGGTTGGAGAGGAGAATTCAGGCTCCTCCCCAAAATTCTTTTAGGTGCTTCAATTGTAAGCGGTTTGGGCATGTTTTGAGTAACTGCCCTAGGAAAATTTATTGTTTCGGTTGTAGGCGGCCTGGTTTTTAAAAGCGTGATTGCCCCCGATGCTCTCAGAGAGCAGGGCAATCGCAGGAGCGCTCGGACAGGGAGGCGGCCCCGAGAGCGGCTCCGAGGGCCCGCGAAGAGTCGGGAAATGGGGAGCGAGCTCTTGTGGAAGCAGGGCAAGAAGTTCGCGAGGTTTAGGTAGGTTGCCTGCGGGCAACCAGCTGGCTAGGGAAAGTAGTGATAGGCCTCAGAGGTGTCCGTCCGGAGTATATTTGAGTTTCACTTTGTCGGGAAAAGATTTGGATAATAGGCCATATTTAGGCGTTAGGATTTTTGGAGTGCGTATGTTAGGGCTTTTAGATTCGGGGGCCACCAGGACGATTCTTGGTAGGCCTGGCTGGGACACATTAAAGTCCTGGGGAATAAGTTTATTGGCGTCTGCGGTCAGCAAGGTTGCGCTTGCTGATGGTGAAGAAGTTCCGGTTAGGGGGGTAGTTTCGGTCCCTTTCGAGGTAGAGGGCAAGTCGGTCCTCGTTGAATGCCTCGTAATACCGGATTTACCCCAATCATTGATTCTTGGAGTAGACTTTTGGTCTAAGGCCGGTGTAGTGCCAGATTTGGCCAAGAATCAGTGGAGGTTTTCCGACCAAGTCGAGGTCTCGTCAGTAGCGGCGATAGTTGATAGGTCTTCGTTGTCAACTAGGGAAAAATCGGTTCTTGAGGAGTTTGTTGCAGATGTTTTTAGGTCTATGCCTGAGGGACTTGATTGTACACATTTGGTCGAACATCGGATTCGTACAAAGCCAAATGTGGAACCAGTCAAGCAGCGATACTATCCGGTATCGCCCGCTATTCAGAGGCGCATAAATGAGGAAATAGAGGATATGTTAGAAAAGGGTGTGATTGAGATTTCGCACAACCCTTGGGCATCACCGGTTGTGATGATTAGGAAAAAGGATGGGAGTTATAGGTTTTGTGTCGACTATAGGACACTAAATAAAAATACGGATCGAGATAGTTACCCCCTCCCTTATATTTCGGCTACTTTAGATAAGCTAAAGGACGCCAAATATCTCTCTAGTTTGGATATAAAATCCGCTTATTGGCAGATCCCAGTAGAGAAGGAGTCTAGGGCCTGCACGGCATTTACAGTTCCGGGTAGGGGGCTCAACCAGTTCAAGCGCATGCCTTATGGCCTGCACAATGCGCCTGCAACTTGGCAGAGATTTATAGATGAGGTCCTTGGGGCTGACTTGGAGCCCCATGTTTTCGTGTATTTGGACGATATTATTATTGTTACAAATACATTTGATAAGCATGTTCGGCAGGGCTTAGATTGAATAGGGAAAAATGTAATTTTTGTCTTTCTTCGCTACGGTATCTAGGTTATGTTGTTGATCGACAGGGCTTGCATGTTGACCCCGAGAAAGTTGAGGCAATGCTGAAAATTCCAGCGCCCAAAAATGTAAGTGAAGTCAGGTCGTTTGTTGGCACCATTTCTTGGTATCGTAGGTTTCTTTCGAATTTCGCTGATTTGGTTAAGCCTCTACCTGATCTTCTAAAGAAGAAGAACAGGTTTAGATGGTCGCCGGAGTGCGAGGACAGCTTTTTGAAGGCCAAGGGGCGCCTAGTGACGGCGCCGGTCCTGAGCTGTCCTGATTTCGAACGACCCTTCGTAGTTCAAACTGATGCTTTTGGAATAGGTGCCGTTTTGACACAGCAGTTTGATGAAGGGGAGAAGGTCATTTCATATTTGAGCAGGTCGTTGAGTAGGTGCGAGAGGAATTATTCCACTACCGAGAAGGAGTGTTTGGCTGTTTTGTGCGCAGTTGAGAAGTTGAGGCCATACATCGAAGGGGTTAGGTTCACAGTGGTGACAGACCATTATTCGTTGGTATGACTCAACAATTTGAAAGATCCTTGCGGTAGGTTGGCTAGGTGGGCTTTAAAGCTCCAGCAATACGATTATGAAATCATACATCGTTAGGGGAAAGATCATGTTGTGCCCGACATGCTTTCTAGAGGTGTCCCAGTCGTAGGGGAGCCATGTGTGGATTCCATGGTTAGGAAAGTGGAGGATAAACCACTCGATTACCCAGCTTGGAGAATTGAAAATGGGGTGTTATATAAACACATAAAGGCAGGGACAAATAGTTTGCTTAGTGCTGGGTACGAGTGGAAGAGAGTTGTGGGCAAGAGTGATAGGCGCAGTATTTTATTCGAGTGTCACGATAATCCATTATCGGGGCACATGGGCGTTAGGAAAACATACGCTAGGGTAATTGAGAAATATTATTGGCCGAAAATGAAGGCAGAGATAGCTAGATATATTAAAGGTTTTCAGGTTTGCCAGAGGGTGAAACCTGACAACAATAAGCCAGCTGGTTGTATGGTAGAGAGGACAAAGAAGTTAGAACCTTGGGAAATGATCTGCGTAGATCTGGTGGGACCCTTGGTGAAGTCTAGTCGGGGATTTTGTTATATTTTAACGGGGGTTGACTACTTCACCAAATTCCCATTGTTGTTTCCGTTGCGAAATGCAAAGAGTGTTTGCAAGAAGTTGGAAGATAATGTCTTCCTGCTCTTTGGAGGTCCATTGTATGCGACAATGGGCCACAGTTTCGCAGCAAGGAGCTGCAGAGTTTATGCGCGTCGTATGGTGTGCGGATGCGGTACACTGCACACTATCATCCGCAGGCCAATCCGGCCGAGCGGATCAACCAAATAATTAAGACCACTTTGAGAGCATATATTTCAGAAAACCATCGGACATGGGATTCTCATCTCTCAAAGGTGGCGTGCTGCATTCGAACATCGCAGCATGAGGTTTTGGGAGCGTCTCCATACTTCGTGAATTTTGGCCGAAATATGGCGGTCAGGGGTGATAGAGATTATAGACGAGTGGGAGACTCAGACCAACCGGACAGTAGTAGTGAGGACCGGGCCAAGTTAATGGCAGACTTGAGGGAAGACATACGGAAGAAGTTAGAAATGGCAAGTGCCAAGACAGCAAAGACTTACAATCTCAGACGTAGAGATGTACAGTATTTACCGCACGAGTTAGTATGGAGACGTAATTTTGTTTTGTCCGATGCGAAGTTAGCTCCGAAATTTATTGGACCGTTTAGGGTTAAAAAGAGGGTGTCTCCGTGGACATATGTTTTAGAAGACGAAGACGGACGAGAAAAGGGGACATGGCATGTGCAGGACCTTAGGCCGCACATCGACTCAGGGTGATTTTTCTCCGGTTAGATTCGAAAGTTGGCTGGTCTCAGGAGACCAAGCAACTTTCGCGGAGGTGGAGGTGGGATTGTCGCGGTATGGATTCGCGGCACAGTTGTTGTTGTTTTGTTGTATTGTTTGTTTTGTTATGTTTTTTTGTTTCCCTTTTGTTCGGGGCGACGGGCGAACAAGATCGGAGGAAATCACACACGCACTGACCGCACTGAACGCACTGAACAATTTTATTAATTGTTACTAATTTTTATTTATTATTTGTTTTGCTTAAATTGAAAGCAAAACAAATTCGCCACTCGCGGGTGAAATGCGACCGGCGCGCGGAAGAAGAAAACTGAATATTTTGTTTGAGCTGTCAAAGTTCTCTTGCTTTCTTCTCCTTTCTTTCGCTTTTGCTTTCGTTAAGTTTGCTCAGTGAGCGGCGGCGATCCGATGAAGGTATTGCCAGCCTCGCCATTACAATAGCAAAATGTCAAAGCCTGGACTAAAGCTTTTGTACTCTTTGAACCTGTTTGAGGGAGGGGAATTTGAGAACATTTATGCTTTCGCCTATACGTACATGAGTGCCGCCAAAATGTATATTTAATTTTGGTGGGTGCAGGGGGGTATATGTAAATTTGCCAAACACACCTAGAAAATTCTGAAGAGATTTTTCGCATATAGGTATGGGTAAAGCCCCGACTGCGGACACTGGTTTCTGCGTAAGCCGCACTCTATGTATGTGGGAAGATAAATGGAAAGTGAGCGTCATAGGCGCTCATATATTCTAATTCTTTTATTTCTTTTTGAGCAGGGAAGAAGGAGAGTGTTAAAGTTTTAGATTTTTTTTTAATTTAATTGAATCTTAAATTATTTGTTTCCAAAATTTGGATAATTTTCTTTCCTTTTTTTTAAATTGTATTTTTTTTGAGTGGTGAAGTGGAGCTGTTGCCATCGTCGGACTGTGGCTGGAGGACAAGTGTTCCAAAGGGAGTATTTTTGAGCGCTGGCAGTCGGCCATTTAGTGTTTTGAATTTGAGGAATTGAATAGAGTTGTTTTGGTGAAGTGTTTCCGTCCTGGGAATTTCAAGTAGTTTGCTTGGAATTTGTTGGGCCGTTTCCCCCCCCCCCCCCCCCCCTCTTCCTTATTCCTTTTTTTTGTTTGTGTCGTCCCGCATCAGAGCCAAGTTGTTGCTGGACATCGAATTTTATCGAAGTCCAGCTGGTGAATAGATTCTGCAAAGAATCGTGCGAGGGATTTCAGACAGGTTGGTCTGGTCCCGCAAATCAATTGCGTTTAAAGAAATATAATTTTTGGTGTATGAATAATTTCTTTTGGGTGATTGTCGGTTTGTGTTGATTTTGAAAAAGGGTTTGTGTTCGGTATTATTTTCCTTGTGTCGGGAAAATTTCCGTTTCTTTTATATATAGTTATATATATACCTATATATATATCTATTGCGGCAGTTTCGGTGTAGTTTTTAAAAGAAGTTTATTTATCAGGTTTTCGTGTGTTCGTGTTGTTCGTTCGTCCGGGGATACCATACCGCGAGGGTCGTCTTAAATCCCACGCTTCGCGACTGTGCTGTTCGGGCAAATAGGGAATTTAATTATCGCGTGGGGATTTTCGATTATAGAGTTTTAAATAAAGTTTTAGTTCAAAATAGCGCGATAACCGGCGGCTTCAATGTCAAAAATACATATTGGGGCTCTCGCATAATATCACCAAAGGACAGGCTCCTATTGAACACTGTCAACCGACTCGGTCATGACGTAGTCTCATCTGGCACGCCAACGTATTGTCCAACTGACAATCGAAAAACTCCCGAAGTCATTGACATTGCAGTATTTAAAACTGTAAAAAGGAGCCAATTGACTGTATAATCTTCTCTAGGTCTCTCATCAAACCATACGTCTACTATTATCACAAAAAAGTACGCGCCAAGTTCTGAGGCCAATCCAACAGATAAATTGTCCAGTAAACTCACAAACTGGCTCAAATACTGGCAGTATGTAAGCTCCAACATTAACCATAATGTGTCGCTAAAAAAACTCTCGCTTTCCCACGCAGCTGCAGCGGCCACTCCCGCCCAAATCCCAAATAGCTCAACTCGCAGCTATGCAAAATGTACTCCAAAGGACATAGAGCAGCTAATAAAAGCCCTCAAAATCAACAAAATAAATCTGGCAGAACCCCCATACGGCTGCCAAATGGAAACTGGGCCAGAAGCGATGCAGAAAAAGGTGCAGCTTTTGCTAACCACCTAAAAACCGTGTTCACAAACAGAAAATTTTTAGTAAAACATTAAAGCTTTGTCTCCCAAAAATACGAAATACTGGCCGGTGTACCACAAGTAGGGCTTGCTTTCGATCCCGAAGGCTTTTCGCAATCCCAGGATTTTCGGGACTAAAAATTGCAATGCCGGGATCCCGGGATTTTTCGGGATTTTTCGGGATTTGATATTTTGACAAGCAAAATGCATTTTAAAAAAATAAAAAAATGTTGTTTATATGTTTTATCTGAAAACCGATAGTTTTAGCTTAAATAAATAAACCTAAACATAAATTTCACATTATTAAAGGTACAAATTAATGCATTTTTTTTATTTTCAGTATATCAGTTTCCGTTTCTTTAGGAAAACACAATTCAATTCAAAATATGTTTAAGTAAGTTTTCTGAAATTACTTTGCATCAGTTTTCAGCTTTACTTAATTATTTTTATTAAGCAATTCTTTTTTGTGCGTTCGTTAAGACTAAAAATACTTTATAATTTTATTTTTTCTTAAAGAAAAAATTTCAAGCACAAACAATTTTATTCGTAATTTTTTTTAATAAACTAAAAATTTTTTAGTTTTGTGTTTTCTAAGTTACTTTTTTTTCATTTTGGGGTTGTCCAAATGTTATCAAAAACTATTTTCTGCTTACACGATTTTCTTATATTTTATGAGCGGTTAAAAGTTGTATTTTTCTTGTATTAAACTTTTTTTATGGACTCCCGAAAATCCCGGGATTTAGGAAAAAATATCCCGGGATTTTCGGGATCCCGAAAGCCCTAACCACAAGACAGTGTCCTCGCTCCCGTATATATTCTATATATTCTCTATACTGCAGATATGCCCAAAAGTGGTAGAGCTCTCATATCGACGTTTGCCGACGACACTGCTATGCAGTGCTCTCACTCAAAAACAGTCATGGCAACTCTTTACGTGCAAAATCGTTTGGACACTCTAAGTAATTGGTTATCACGATGGAAAATCAAAGTCAACGAATCCAAAAGCTGTCACTTAACCTTCACCCTAAGAAGAGGCATGTGCACTGCTCTGATAATAAATAGCCAAGCAGTTCCCGAAAGCACCGAAACCAAGTACCATGGTATGCACCTCGACTGCCGACTCAAATCACTCAGATTAAATTAAAACCATTGGAATTAAATTCACGTATCAAAATCTCTAACAAAAAAGTGTAGAAAACAAGTTTTTTAAAATATAACCTTTTAACCGACTAAAAGGGAATTTATTTTCGGCTTTTTAGTCGGTTTAAGGGTTATATTTAAAAAAACTTGTTTTTTACTCTCTTTTTATATTATTTATTTTGCCACACTGATTCCAAATATAATCATAAAATTCAACCAGCCCCATTTCATGCTACACATGAAAAACTCATTTTCAGTAGTTATAGTATTATAGCGGATACACCAATCTTAAAAGTTTTTCAAAACTTTTGAAATTGGTGTATCCAATTGATAACATTTTTGTCAATATACGGTCAACAAAATAATTTTATCAATTAAATCTATCTTTTTTGTTGAACAAAAAACAATTTGCTTAAATTGGAAAAATTTTATTCAGATCGATAAAAATGTTTTGTTAACCGTTATTGACAAGAATGTTGTTAATTTTTTTGTGTGTTTAGTACTAAATCTATAAAAGTGGGCTTTTTGTATTTACCAATTAGATTGAAAGTAAATTCATTGCTGTATTTTTGTGGAAAAACTTTGAAAATATCTTAAACAATACATAAAAATAAATTTTTTTAATCCCGGGATTCCAAATTCAAAATCTCGGGTACTAAGTGGCAAGGGTCATCTCTGGCCCACATCTCTCGACAAAGAAGGTGTGTCACAAATTTTGTATTGAAAAAAGAAAAATGAAAAACTTTGAAACTTATATTCTTGAAACTTCATAACTTCTGTGTCCATCGATTGACCATCCCAAAACAGCCCATTTTTTAAGGTAATTAATTTCCATTCTTGCAAGAAATATGTAGTGCAACTAGTTCAAAATCAAAACAAAATTTCAAAATCAAAACAAAATTGCTTTTCACATCAAAAAACTTTTTATAGCCGTTGAAAAATATGCTTTCATATGAATTGAATGTCAGATATTAACGTAATTGGCCAAAGGAGCGTGGCACAGCTCATACAATTCAATATTTCAGTATGCTATAATTTGGCTCGCAGCTAATATTTTTCAACGGCTATAAAAAGTTTTTTGAAAAGCAAATCACTAGGCAAAAAAAGTTTTATATTCATCCTGAATTTATCAAATATTCTTTGGGTATAATTATTTATTGGACACGGCCATTCCATTTTAAATCGGCAACAAAAAGGGCAATTCCAGACTTTGGGTCTAAAATTTCCTGAAATTTTGTCAGTTTTTTTAGGAACACAAAACGGTTCAAATTAGTAGAACCGTTTTGCGAAAAAAACATTTTTGATTTTTATGTTCGGTTGCTCACAGACACATTTCATAATATCGAAATTGGTATCAATGGAAAGATCTATCAGAACCCCTTAATCCGTTAAGTACACTTCGAGAAAATCCTGTTTGCTTTTCAAACTTTTTTCCTGGAGGCTATACTTTTTTTTGATTGCATAAAGTTTTGCTTTTCAAAAACAAGCAACTTCGCAGAAGAAGTCTTGTGATAAAAAAATTCGTCTAAATTTTGAGAATTTTTTGAAAATTTCATGATTTTCAACAAATTTACCAAAAACTGAATTCTCAAAATTCAAGGGAATTTTCGATCACAAAATTTTCTTCTGCAAAGTTGCTTGTATTTGAATAGCGCCACTTTCTGCATTCCAAAACAAAAAGTGATATACCCCAGGAAAAAAGGTCGAAAAGTAGGTTTTTTTTCAACAGGATTTTCTCGAAGGGTACTTAACGGACTAAGTAGCTCTGATAATCATTCGAAAGGAATGGAATAGTCCTTTCCATTGATACCAATATCGATATTATGAAATGTGTCTGTTAACCACCGTACACTAAAATCATGTGTATTAATAATTATTGTGGCATGGTATCGCACATATAATTCCATATTTCAAAATTATGTAACCTGTCTCCTATTAAACATGGTTTTATGCTTATTTTGTCCTCTGTAAGTTTGGGAATAAATTTTCAATGTACAATTTTATTACCACAATTAATTTCCAGGGAACAATACTGGAAACAAATTACAGGAAATTCATTTTGAGCTTTTTAGTCGGATTAAGGGTTATATTACAAAATTCTTGTTAAATAAATCTACATAAAAATAAAATGATTCTTAGTATACTTACACCACTTCCTCAAATAGGTACTGGACAATTTTGTACATAGCTTGTGTTTGCTTCCATTCATATCGAAAATTTTTAATATTGTCATTAAAATTTGAATATCATTAAATAATTTAAAAAAATTATTTTTATTTTGAAGAGTGCAGTTGTTATTAGCTAAATGCAGAAATTAATATTTAATTCTAATTCATTTTATGTAGGCATAAATTTATATAATATATTATGTATTATATTATATATTATACTATGTTCCAAAAAAGTTGTATAGTTTTTTCACAAAGGCTCCTTTAGTAAATGCATGTAATATTTTCATTTTCCAAATAAAGTCGAAATTCACAGATTTTGTTATGAATGAATAAATTTAAAAAATTCAGATGTAAACTCACTAAAAGAACCTTTATGTGAAAGCTATACAAATTTTTTAAATCGGTTTAAACATAAGGAATATTATATGTCAGATCTATTAAAGACAAAAAATAATGTTAAAATCGAAACAGGGACGTAACCAGTCGGGGTTTAGGGTGTTCGAACCCCCCCCCCCCCCCGAAATCTATGAAGTAGTAGAAAAATGTATGAAATTGTTATGACATTTAACAGAATTTAAGAGAAACTTCCATATCTCCTTGATATTTTAGCTTATTTAAAACTGTCGGGTACCAAAAACTGCAAAAATTGTAATTCTAATATTCGATATCACGGTTTACATTTACAAGTGAAACACCGTAGCAAACATTACAGAATGTATAATAATATTTATCATTACTATTAGTTCATAGTTTCCCTTATCATATTTTTTTAGTATAGTACATTACCCATTACCCTATGAATTGCCATATGCACACGAATTACCCTATGTTATATTTTTAGAACATAAGTAAATACACACATTAGGTTACATGCGCTTACATTGCCACCGGCACTGTAATTGGAATTTGTCATTCCCCGTAGGTTGCACAATTGGCAAATTGGCAGCTATGCCAAGCAATTCGCATGTCGTTTATACAATCGCACCCTTAAGTACTCTGTGCTTGGCAGAGCAAAAGTGTGTCTGGTGGAAGTGAAATCCTCCTCAGACCAAAGCACATTTTTGGAACAGAGGTTGCTCCAGGGCTGACCTCTGAATAGTTAGATTATTTTCGATCAACCATCATCGTTTCGGCGGTAGACTCGCAACGCTTCGGGCGTTCGATTTAAAATCCGACCATCACCGCTTCGGCGGTAGACTCGAAACGCTTCGGGCGTTCGATTTAAAATCCTATCATCGCTTCAGCGTTCGACCGACCATCACCGCTTCGGCGGTAGACTCGAAACGCTTCGGGCGTTCGATTTAAAATCCTATCATCGCTTCAGCGTTCGACCGACCATCACCGCTTCGGGCGTTCGATTTAAAATCCTATCATCGCTTCAGCGTTCGACCGACCATCATCGCTTTGGCGGTAGACTCGCAATGCTTCGGGCGTTCGATTTAAAATCCTATCATCGCTTCGGCGTTCGATCAACCATCACCGTTTCGGCGGTAGACTCGCAACGTTTTGGGCGTTCGATTTAAAATCCGATCATCGCTTCGGCCCGAAATCCCCGAAATCGCCTTCGCCATCAACTCAGCCACCCACGAGTCAACTGGGATATCTGCGGCCGAATTAATATTTGGGAAAATTCCTGCTACTCCTCACCGCTTGCGAGATCAAGACGAAACCTGACGAAACCTGTTACCAAGAAATAAGTCAATGAAACTCAACGCAATCTACAGGAGCTATGGGCAGAGGTGAAGAAGAATGCTGAACGAGCAACACAGCGGCAGCGCAAACAATACAATCTACGATGTCGTGCATGGAAACCAGTTATCGGTGACTTAGTATTAAAAAGAGAACACCCGCTATCATCTGGAATTGATAATTTCAATCAGAAGCTTGCACCAAAATTCTCTGGCCCATACGAAGTTACTAAATTCATAGCACCCACCATCGTAGAGGTGGGTGCTATGACACACAAAATAAACAACAAAACTGTTAACAAACGAGCGCACGTGCAAGATTTGAAACCATTCTGCATCAGCGCAGCAAATATTTATATATAAATCAAAATGCACACTAGCCACGACGAAAGCGAGCCATAAAAGGAACAAAATATAATATATAAGTTCTCATTCAAAAGCAAGATTGTTTGCTTTTGTGTTTTTTTTGTTTGAAGAATTCTCATGTCGTTCAAAGAAAAACAACCTTAAGAAAAGCCTCGAATATTTTATGAATCACAGTTTGCCGGTAATATAGAGTGTAATGTATCGGAAACATACACACCCCCTACCGCCTAAGCCGGCTATAAAAAAAAAAGGTGAAAGTGCCCAAGCTATTCGGAGCTCCCAATATCGGCCACCTGCGGAAGCGAGATTGCGCAGTCCGCCAAAATTAAATATTAATAGCGACGTTCAATTGGCACCACTTTTCACCGCCGTTAGCGTCAGCCGAACAAAACGCCGCGTGCAGTGGAGATCAGACACGGAACGACCGCCAGGCGACACACCTACACAGCCCTTGTCCAGCATACCACCACCATTAACACCACTGGCAAGGCCAATTACCACCATCGTTACCGCAGCCGACACTTCAGCATTGCCAAGCACAAATGCCCAGACGTCGGCTCCAGCAAGCGTAAGCAGCAAAGTTTCATCGGCTGGCGGCGGTCAGCGCAGCGCAGTGCTCGTTTCGTTCCCAGCAACAACGAACAACGTTAAGAGACGTGGCCGACAGGGGCTAAAATCGCGATGCATGCGGATGCTGAGGGGCCTCGTGGTACGCAAGCCGATGGGATCGGGACCGCACAACTGGGTTTTTGTTCGGCAAGGCCGACCAACGATTCACATCGCTAGGATCAGCGAAACTACTGCCCGACGTTTACTATTTTTGTCCACTCTTGCTATGGAGACGCTACATTGTGAGACGGTAAATCAACTCGTGAGGTGACGCTGATCAAGAATATATATAGTTTTCCATACCGGACACGTCTCCTTCTTGGTATTACCAGCACCAGACCAAAGAGAATATACCCATACCTCATGACAGAAATAGGCACGAAAATATGTCTGCAAATATGCACAAAAACGGCAAAAAAGTCCTCAAATATGTACAAAATTTTTTTTTTAATTGTATTCAACATAAAAACTCAGCAATGGCCTTTTTATATGGTATTTTTAAAATAAGTTCATAGTTTAAATCAGTCAATATAAATTTTAAAGTTTTTTTTTCAAGCCTATATTGAACATATCAGAAAATAGTTAATTTACCGCGATTGATATTTCAAAATTTTAATTGTCGACTGTTTTTAGTAAAAGGGTATTATAGGACACCTTTAGGATAGTCGATAGTTTCATTAGGGAACCCCAAATATTTGTAGTCTTGTCCTTAGACATCATATCCTTAAAGCACTGCTCATATAAAAATGACACATATTTATTGCGTAAGAGTGTCTCATTCTCTACATCAATACTTTTCTAAAAAGTTTATTACACTATGGTGACTTATTGTTTTTATACATGAAAAAAAAAACTATCCCAAAAATGATTAAAAATAAACGCTTAAGTATAAAATATATAAATAAAAAAAATTTTCAAAAAATTTATTTTTTTTTTATTTAACTTTATTTGCAGTATCGTAGTCCTTAGGCATACAAATTCGAACCTTAAAAAAACTAAAGAGCGAACTATCTTCGACTATGCCGAAGCTGAAATACCCCACACAGTATGATCCATTTAGAAGTACCTACCTCGAACATTGTTTCGGAGACTCAAACCACGCTCAAAATCCGTTTCTAAAAATTCCAATCCACTCCACCAAAAAACAAATGTATTAATTATGGGTGTTAGCTCATTTTCCAAAAAATTAATTTTGGAAAACGGAGTACAACAACTAAGCAAAAAACTGAGTCTGGCAGAGTGTACAGCTGCGGATCCAGCTACGGATCCTCGTCAGCACTCTTTATGCATTTTATTTTATCCAAGCGACGCTATAAGTAAGCATTAGTATGACGCACAAGATAATTGCTTCTCCTTTGCATCACTCGCCAACTCACTGAAGCAGCGAATGGTAAAATGTATCAAACTGAATTTTTACTTGTTGTTGTATAGCTAAAACCCACAATTAATACATAAATTATGAAAAGCTCAATACAAATCTGAATTTTTTACTAAACAAAAAACAAATTTTTATCTCAATACCCCATTTTGACTTATTTATATGTGGTCTTGGAAGCTTAGACCATGTTAAAAATCCATTTCCAATCGAATACTGCAATAAAAAAGACTTGGAAAATATTGACCATTTTTTTCGTCATATGCCCAGTTTTTGTCCGATTTGGCTAATTCTCGAACTTGATCTCAGTATTCACGAGAAAAACATGTACCCAAAGTTTCAGGTCGATATCTCCAAAACTGCGACCGCTATCGTGCGGACGGACAGTCGGACGGACAGTCGGACGGACAGACGGACAGACGGACGGACAGTCGGACGGACAGTCGGACGGACAGACGGACAGACGGACAGACGGACAGACGGACAGACGGACGGACAGACGGACGGACAGACAGACGGACATAGCTAAATCGACTCAATAGGTGATGCTGATCAAGAATATATATACTTTTCAATACCGGACACGCCTCCTTATGGGCGTTACAAACGTTGTGTCAAAAGTTCGAGCTACCTGCTGGAATACAATTGGTTGTTGTAAAAATTCGCAGCTTAATTGATTTAAGTTACACTGAGCTTGAACCCGACTATACACAATATTCATTTACTTAGAGCTCGTTAAATACAGTCCACTCTAATGTAAATGGTTGTTGTTAGAAGAAAGTGTAATAAAATCCATAAGTTCATCGTTTACTACTTCAAATTCGTGCAATGCATATTTGAATTAAGTCATTTTATTTTCTAAATTTCATCGTAGTGGTCATGTTACGCTTTCGCTATTGCTCGACTTGAAACTTTGGGTACATGTTTTTCTCGTGAATACTATCGGCACAAATCTTAGAAAAACGGGACGTAGCTCCCATAGAACGAAAAAAAATTGTCAACATTTTCCAAGTATTCGATTGGAAATGGATTTTTAACATGGTCCGAGCTTCCAAGCCCACATATAAATAGGTCAAAATGGGGTCTTGAGATATTTTTTTGGATTGGATTGGAAATTTTAGAAACGGATTTTGAACAGGATTTTGAACGAGTCTCCAAAACCACCTATAAATGGCTTAAAATGGGGTCTTGAGAAAAACTTTTTTATGTTGGAGGTACTTCTAAATGGATCATACTGTATGGGGGTTTTTCAGCTTCGGCATAGCCGAAAAAATCAACACTCCTCAGTTCTAAAATAGAACGTGAAACAATGACAATATTTGAATGTTGATTTTTTTATGTACGATTGTATTTTTCTTTACGTATAATCCCTATTCTACAGAATGAATTGTATGAAATTGTGTATGAAATATCAAAGACAAGTTCAAAAATCGGATTTGCATTTTTCGATAAAATTTGTCGAAAATATAGATGCAAAATTTTAAAAAATAAATAAACCAATAAAAAAATTCGTCAAAAAATCCATAGCCCAGAACAAAACCGATGATTTTTTTGACAGAGTAAGAACACCTTCTTTTTTTTGCCAGCGTAAAAATAATCAAAATTAACTGCATACGTGTGAAGTTTGCATGTATGCGTTAGAGAGGTATTTTCGTTGATGTTCGGTTATATTTTTTTACGTTGATCGGCAGACGATTGTCGCATCGTCTATTTGTTTTCGGTTGCTGTAATCTTTTATAGAAGCAATTTTGATTTTAGAATATATTACCTAAACTTGGAATATAAATAATACAATTTCTTTATGTTATTTTGCAGATAGTATTTATCTTAAAAAGTACAAATAAAAAAAATTACACAATTTCATTTAAACAAAAGTTCAAGCTTTTGCTTATTAGAAAAATTAAAAAAGAAAGTCTGACCCTTTCACAAGTTTTACAGTTTGCATTCAAGAATTACTTTCTTCGTCACCTTAAATATATTTCCTTTCTTATACTTTTTTCCTAATTCATTTTTCTAATAAGTGAAAGCTTGAAAACTCTTAATTTTATGTTATCCAAATATTTCAGAATAACTTTTGTTTAAATGAAATTGTGTAATTTATTTAATTTAATTTAATTTTTTTATTTGTACTTAAGGTTATTGCGAAAAAAATGTATAACCGAACATCAACGAGGATATCTCTCTCACGAAACTTCACACGCATGCAGAGAATTTTGATTCTTTTTACGCTGGCAAAAAAAAGAAGGTGTTCTTACTCTGTCAAAAAAAATCATCGGTTTTGTTCTGGGCGTGTCATATGTTTTAAACTTAGTGCTAATAAATAAAGAGTCATCAAAATCCGAGCACTATTTCCAAAGTTTTTCATTTTTGTATGGAGACAAAGAAGTGTATTCCGTGTATTCCGCGCCGACTTTTCTTTATCCGATTGGCTCCAATCTTCACATAAGTCCTTTTTATGTGCAAAGGAACCAAACTGGCCCAATCGGACAGTTCTTCAGTTTTTGAACTGTTCTAACAGTTGCTGTTAAAAAAAAAATAGCGGTCGAAATATGAAATTTTGATTTGTTTTCAAACTTTTTATAGTATTGATTGGGGCCATTGGAAAGGCCCCAATCAATACTCATTCTTTCGAATGAGCACCAAAGCACCGTAATCCGTTAAGTACCAGGCGCGAAAAACATTTTTTCCTGGCGGTTATACAATTTTACTGGATGCAAAAAGTTGCGGTGGTAAAAATAAAAACTATTTTACTAAAAACAGTTTTGTGATAAAATTTTTTTTAAAAAGATACATTTTTATGAAAAAAAAAATTCAAATTAAAATTGTATTTTTTATTAATTTGTATACAAATTTGTGATAGGTATGAATTTATTTGTATACAAAAATTTTATCTATCATTTTTTATAAATTTTTTTATAAAAAAAAACATATTTTCAAAAAATGCTCAAAATTTTAAATTTATGGGCAGGAAAAAATTTGAAAAATAATTAAATTTTTAAAAGGGATTTTATTGATAAGTACTTTATGGATAAAATGTACAGAAACTCATTCGAAAAGTTGCTACTACCCGAATAGTGATTAAAAAAAATTTACAAAAAAGCTCTACCCAAATATTTTTTATGAATTTTTTATGATAATTGTGTCTTGCAGATTTCCGTCAATTTAGTTTATAACTAATTTCCAAACCAAAATGTTTGATGAGTTCTGTTAAAGATGGTTTGTTTGTATGTGTATGTAGATGAAAATGTTGAGCATATATTTGCTAAAGGTATTGTATGAGTGACAGAGGCTCTGTTGGATAAGCGGTTAGTTGGCTTATTTTGTCTCACGATCGCATCGTCGTGGGTTCGATACCTCCAAAACGGCTAACACTTAAAAAAATATATCAGTTAGTAATATATTATATTTTTACATTAGAGTGTATTTTGGTAATTTTTAAGTCAAGTAATTTTACAACCAAGTAATATATGGTTGTAAAGGGGTTTCTTTCCTGTTTCTATATCATATTTTAAAATCGATACAAAAATGGCAGAGTTAAAACTAATTATATGAGTGCACCTCCAAAAAACATTTTTTTTTCCAAACTCCACTTTTTGGAGGTATATTGGATAAGCGTAGTATGCCATTATATTTAGTTTTCCAATACCTTCAACCTATGATTGGTCCCGAGCCGAGTGTTTTTTCACTGCGACACAGTGTAATGTTCCACTGTTCCACTAAAGAATAAAAAACAAACTCAGAATTCCACTCATATTTACCCTTCTATGTTGGTGAATAACACTTGAAAAATCACTTAACAAAGATGACCGTTTTTAGTCAGCCTCGATTTTTTTCGACTTTTTTATGACCGTGCGACTACAACAACACGCATGCAACTCAATGATTTATAAAAAGTTAACGGTTAATGTGATGACACTTTTACACTAAGCAGATTGCCGCTGTCATCGCCGAGAACGTCAGAGTTGATGGGTGCCAGTAGCTGGGTAGTGCCAGTAGGTGGGCTACCTACCCTACATTTGAAATAAGGAAACAAACATCTGATTTATCACAAATTAATAATTTTATAACCAAAAGTTTTGTATTAAGTACACTTTTTTCCACCCATTTGATCGGGGCTTTTAGTGTTCTTATCGGGACGTCGGGAGAGTGCAGGCTATATCGGGACTGTCCCGATATATCGAAAGACCACATTTTACCACATTTCTATCTGGTTTTGGAAGCTCGGACCTTTGCAAGAATCAATTTTTATACATTCCAATCGAATACAGCAATAAAAAAGAATTGGAAAACTTCGGCTTTTTTTCGTTATATGGGAGACCCGCCCTGTTTTTGTAAGATCTTGATCTTGATTGAGTATTGCAAACGTTGTGTCCCTTCCACAGTGCGTATGTGGTATAAAAATCGGATTTGTATGAAAAACTATTGTTCGAATAAGCTAAAATATTTAAGAATTAGTTTGTAAAGATTTTCCATGCAACCAAACTGCATAATTAAAATCATATTTATACCCCCACACTCAGGGTCCTAATTAGGGGGGGGTGGGGATTCACAGAAGCTGGAACCCCCCGAAATAAATAAATCTTATATAAAAAAATTTGATAACCAACATACAACACACCCAAAATTTCCTCCAAATAATCCAATTAGAGAATACTTCTTGAAACTTGTTGGAAGTAAAAGTTGTAACCATGGTTTTATATGATGATTCTCCAAAAATTTCAGTTTTCCTAGAAAAACTGGGAGACACGGGTACTCTTTCTTAACCCCCTCTAACAGAATCTATCAGTCCCGATCATGTTCGTTACCAAAAATTTATTTTTGTCGAACGGTGTTATACCCACTACACACACTGTGGCAGGGTATACTAACTTTGACACAACGTTTGTAACGCCCATAAGGCGTGTCCGGTATGGAAAAGTATATATATTCTTGAACAGCATCACCTCTTGCGTCGATTTAGCGAGGTCCGTCTATCTGTCCGTCCGTCTGTCCGTCCGACTGTTCGTCCGCACGATAGCGTTCGCAGTTTTGGAAATATCGACTTGAAAAATTATACATCTAATGAATTCTTAACAAGTGAGTAAATTTCACTCTGTCAAAGCCGAATTATATATTCCTCACACCTACTGAGCTAGTGCTAATGTTCCGATCCATCCTCAAGAAATGGAAAAATTTAGCTATATATTTGGATTGTTTTCGACATTCGAAATTGTGTTTAATATTTCGGCTAAAAAGTAGTCGGTTTCAACTAATTATTTTTTTAATCCAATGTGACGGAAGATGATTCAAACTAACAAACCTAATATTTGAAGGTTTTTGTTTTAATTCTGACGAATAATAAAAATGGGTTACCTTACATTAAGCTGTAATATGATAAAGTCCCAGAAATAAGAAAAAGAGTACTTAATAGTACTTTCGGGAAAAAAGTGAGGACCTAAAAAAGAGTACGTCTGGTAACCCTAGGCTGGAATCCAAAAAAAATTTACCGAAAAAATACAAAAAAATTACACTACCTGATAGCCAAAAAATGGGATAACAAACACTAATTCCTTATGTGAAATGATTTAAAACAATTTTTCAACAAAATTTATTTCTCGACAGGTGATCAGTTCATATAAACATTTCTAATAGTTAAATTTAAAAGATTATTTTACCAAATTTATGTTGGGTCATTCCATATCAAATCAGTCTACCTTTCCGATTTTATAGAAATTTGGATGGTAGATAAATAACATATGGAGCAACGATTCTAAGAATCTTTTTTGTTCAAAATTAAAAGAGCTTTGCAATTACACTCTTCGAGTATCCCTGAAATATATACATGGCAAATACTGTAGAATTTAAAAAAAATTTCAAGATGCATACAATAAGCCTGTTTGATTCTGAACAAAAAAAGATTCTTCCAATCGTGGCTCCATCTTAAGCAAAAAAAATTGTATTATTTTTTATTTTTTCAATAATTTTAAAAAAGACAAAATTGTATGGTTTTTTCGCTGTTATTTACCTATTTCCCAAATTTCATCAAAATGAAAGAGATGGTAATTTTTCCAAAAATTGTTTCGTTTTGACACGGAGGGGGGTGGGTTGTAGGATAACAAAATATTATTAAAACTAGTGAGTAAGTTTCAGTCGAGTAAGCCGACTTATATATACCCTACACCTACTGGGCCATATTGGATCCGCCATGTTGAATTTTGAAAATGCGACATCAAATTCGAAATCCGCGACCCCAAAAACACCATACACAAAATTTCATACTATTTGGATGAACTCATAAAATTTCGACCGCCATATTGGATTTTGAATTTTGAAATTTCGGCATCAAATTCGAAATTAGCTACCCTCAAAACCAAGTTTCGAACTATTCCACCGGAATTAGGTTACATATTTTACAAAACACTATTTTCACTTATATGGGAGGTAGGCGTGGCAGTCGACCGATTCCTTCCACTTTCAATACCAGCTCCTTCGAGGCAAAAAATCCAAGTTTGGGCCCTCTAGCTATCTTCTAGCTCCTGCAATCGTGTTTACAAGGACGGACGGACGGACAGACAGACTGTCTGACGAACAGACGGATAGGGAAGTGACGCTGTTGGACAACGTGATACGTTGGCTGATCTGTCCTTTATCAGTGGGTTCGCGCCCACGCTTATACGCCGTCGGGTCTATTTTTCACAAAACTTGCAATATTGACACCAAAAAAATGTTGGCCCATCATGTCCTATATCGATACCTTAAAGGATTTTTTACAACTACCCAAATAAAAAAAAGGAATCAAATAAAAAATTATCACGTTTTCATATAATTACTTTTTATTTACATTTCTTTACATACAGTGCTCTCACAAGCATTTTGAATATTCGTTTCACTGTACATGGCTCACAGCCAAAAAATTCTCAAAATTCAGGAGAATTCTGTATTTATTTGCTATTTATTTTTGTGTTTTACCAAAAAAATTATTTCGAAAAAAAAAATTGTTAGTAACCAGTTTTGGCTGAGATTTCGGATTTTAGTCTCAAAATCCTCATCAGCACTCTTTCTGCAATTTCTGCTAATCCAAACCGCCTCTATAAGGGAAAACAGTCATGATACAACAGAGAATTCTTCATTCCTTGCATCACATCATCAGATCATCAGGGGGGGACCAAAAAAAATTGACCCTACAATATATAAAAAAATACAAAAAAGTAACACTACCGATAGCCAAAAAAAAAATGTGGTTACCAACAGCAATTTTTTATGTAAAATGATTTAAAACATTTTTCAAAATAATTTCTTTCTTGACAGTGGATTGGTTCATATAAACTTTTCAACTAGTTCAATTTTTAAGATTATTTTACCAAATTTAAGATAGGTAATTCCATATCAAATCACTCTACCTTTCCAATTTTATAGAAATTCGGAAAGTAAAAAAATAACTGATGGAGCAACGATTCAAAGAATCATTTTTGTTTAGAATCCAAAAAGCATTGCAATTACACTCACCGAGTATCTTTGAAATATATACATGGCAAATACTGTAGAAGGATATGTATTTGAGTTTATATTACTAAAAAGTTTTAAAAAAAATTCTAGGTGCATACTTTATTGCCTCTTTGATTCTGAACAAAAAAATATTCTTCCAATCGTTGCTCCATCTTAAGTTAAAGACCTACAAAATTCTACTTTTTTTGTTTCAATAATTTTTAAAATTGTATTGTTTTTTTGCTGTTATTTACCTACTTTCCACATTTCATCAAAATCGAAGAAGTGGTAATTTTTCCAAAAATCTTTTCGATTTAATTCATTTTGGTAAAAAAAAATTAAATTCATTTCGGTAATTGTTTCTTATGCTTTATCATAATGTTGGCCAATTGTCTCCACTCTTTTGGGAGACTGCTCGTACGTTAACATAATTTTTATTAGGCAAATTTGATGTAGACTCCAGACCTGAAAGAACGTCATCTACATACATTTTACAATTTTACAAGTAAAAATTTATTTCGAATTTCCAATTATTTTTCTTTTGGTTTTTGTTTTGGCAGCAAACAATTTGATTAGATTTTTTTTTGGTTTTTTTGACAACAGAAGCGCCTAAAAAGTTCTTCTTATCGTAGTGCTTGTTGTTCGAGCCGCTGGGAAAATATATCAAAATATATTTTGTATTTTTCTCCATGTTTTTTTTTAAGGTCAACCATTTGGGGGTCCCGTGAATCCCCCCCCTAAATACGGGCATGACATCGATGCAGCTCAAAAACTATTTTTTTGAGGTGCACTAATATAATTATTTTTATCTCTGCGATTTTTTCATTTACAAATATAATATAGAAATTAAAGTAGTTAAAGAATTTAATGGTTCTGCTTAGAGATGTACAATTACTGGCTTTGACTAGTCAAGATAGTCATTGACCGAAAATGACTGGTCAAATTTACTTAATTTGACTACAATAATCTTTTTGGAAAATCATTTAAAAATTCCAAAACAGTTTCAAAAATATAATTTTAGGCTATTCTTTATTTTGTATGTTTATAATTTGGAATGCGTCTTACTGCGATCCTCGCGGAAAGGAATACTTAGAAGTGAAACTATGGCAAGTCAGAGGCGCAATTCATTTCGTTGACCCAAGAATATAATGGAATTTGTTGTTCCTTCGAAGTCTAATTAAAAAAAGCCAAATTAGAGTAAATTTACAGTGATCATACCTTGTCGGGACGACAGCCACGAAAAACAGTTTTTGACTAATTAGAAACACCTATTGCGAGCTTTTCTAAGTGTAATATTGTAGGAGTAATATTTAAAAAAAATGTTGACATTTGAAAAAAAATCAAAAGTTTCAGCACATGTATCTAAGCAACTCGTCTTTATTTCCATCCCCCTTTTGAATATTAAATGTACTCCTATAGTAAAACAATCCCGCAAAGTTTCAAGAAAATCGGAGAGAACTCTTTTTTTTGCGTGGTATCGCTTGGGCAGTTTTACCCCATACCAGTCACGCCTCCTTCTTAATGTTGCAATCATCAGACCGACGTGAATATACCTCATGAGGTGTAGAGTATGAAAAGATGTATGTTTTATTTTGCAATTCCCGCACATAATGCAAATGTTGAAAAAAAATATTCAGTTTAATGAAATCCCAATAGATAGATGAAAGAAATATACCGACAATTAAGAAGAATGCCGATGGGATCACCAGTATCGCCAATTATAGCAGACATTATAATGGAAGAACTTTTAGACACGTGCATGGAAAAACTGGACGAAAAACCAAGGTTATTGACAAAATATGTGGACGACCTGTTTGGAATCATAAAGGCGGACAAAATAGATAAGACACTTAACCCATTCACGACGAGTGTTACCATATGGTAACGCTGATAGCGTTCCACGGTATATTCAATTAAAAAAGTATATGAACAAATATCACTAATCTGTTTTTTGATTTAAATAAAGCATGCTTAGATCTTTCTTTTGATATATGATTCTAAGCAATCGCTCGTCAGTAGCGATCGTGGCGGATAATTGAAAAGTAGTGTTTTTGAAAAGTTGGCAAAAACAGCTAAAAGTAACGACCTTTCCAGTAAGAATATTTTTCATTGCCATAGAAAGTTATATATTTTAAATATTTTTTTTTTGGCATTTGGGTAGTACATCAAAGTATTAGAAAACGTATAAAATAAAATTATTTATAACTTTTGTGTTACCTTTTTATCATTTTGAATTTTGCTGTTACCATATGGGCACGCTCGTCACAACCCTAGCAAATTTAAATTTTCTTACTGAAAATGTTTGTATGAGCTTTTTTTATGTAAAATTAAATATATTTTATTTGTATATTGATTTGAAAGTGTGTTTGTGTACTTAATATAATTAAAAAAAATTTTTTTTTTAATATTCAGATTTAAAATAATTTTTTGTACGTGTTTATATACATATTTTCGTACAAATTTGAGCATTTTTTGTAAAATGAAGTAAATATTGGTTTGAAATATCTTTTTTTTTAGCTTCTTTCATATAAAGTTAAATATATTTTATCAATAAATTGTCTTTAAAGTGTGGTTATGTACTTGGTATGCTTATGAAAAATTAGCAGCGCCTCTTAAGTTGAGTTAGATATATCCGTATGTCTGTCCGCTATTTTGATTGGTATGGGCTATTGAAGGAGCTAAATGAAAGCTAGGCGGTCCAAACATTGAATTTATCCATTGGAGGTCCTAGAAGGAGTTGGTATTGCAAATGGGCGAAATCGATCAACTGCCACGACTACCTTCCATACAAGTGAAAGTCGAGTTTTGTAACAAATGTTACCCAATTTCACGGGAATTGTGGTAGGAAAATTCTCTGTAAGATATATTGTCCGCTTTGCGTCGATGGTGAGTGCCGCAAAAGCTATATGAGCAATACCCCGATCATGACATGACATCATGACGCATACAAAATCCACGTCTAAGATGGCTAGGTCATGCCGGGCTGATGAATGTAAAAAAGTACTACTAAATGGAGCACATGTGAGTACCGTCGGTGGAATGAGCAAAAGATGGCGACCAGGTCTCAGATGGAAGGGTGTATGGTATATATAGGTTTACTTCGACCGGTTGAAACTTACTCAATTGTTTTTTAACAAATTTACATTACGATGAAGACATTTAGGCGAGCATAATTTTATCCGGCTGGACAAGATTATTAGGAGGAAGATGAAGGAGGTACTTCCTATGGTCTTCATCGTACATCTCTTTTACAGCCATGTAAATTGTGTATGTCAAATGATGACGAGGACCTTTCCAATTTCAGTTCATATGGAGATATTTCTTATGTTATTGAAAACCTAAGCAGTATTTTGGTGAAGGTGGAGATACATATTATATACAGTGGCGGACAGATAATTAGGCCAGCCTTTTGTAGTAATTTTGAACGACTACCAAAATTTTAAGAATATCAACTTGATTACTATTGAAAAGGTCTATCGGACCCCATTCTATGATGACTACCAGGACACTTATCAAGAAAATCCTAGTTGAAAACTGACCTACTTTTCTAACTTTTTTCCTGGGGGCTATAAAATTTTTTTTTGATGCAAAAATGTGCGTTTTTTAAAAACAAACTACTTTGCTGAAGAAACTTTTGTGATCAAAAATGCTCCTGAATTTATAGAATTTTTTTTAACAAAATATTTTTTTTAAAAAACTTTTAGATTTAAAAAAATTGGTCGATAAAAATTTTTTTTACAAAATAAATCTTAAAACATTGCTAAACTTTCAAGAATTTAAAATTAAAGTAGTTATAAACAATAATATCTTAAATTAGGTAATTTTGCTAGGGTTGTGACGAGCGTTACCATATGGTAACGGCCAGGGCTGGGCAAACGGTAAGCGGTCCAAAAAAAAAAAAGTTAGAAATTCGTTTCTTAGGCCATTTCTAGGTATTCCTGAAAAAATCTTGAAAAAATTCCGAAAATTTTGCTCTCGTCATTAATGGGTTAAAGTACTAAACAAGTTCCATAGGAATATTAAATTTACAAAGGAAGAGGAGGAGGATGAACAATTGTCATATTTGGACACAGGGATCGTAAAAAGGGAACAACATATTAAAATTGGACTGGTATCAAAAACCTACGACGTCTCATTAACTATTTCTCAGGACACCCGAAGAAAATGATTATGAATACAGCATATAACTTTATTAGAAAAATATTGACAATTAGTGACAAAATATTCCACGAGGACAACATTCAAAAAATTTTGACCGTTTTAACTAAAAATGGATTTCCGCGAAAAAACACCAAAGACATGATAATGCGATACCAAAGAGGAAATAATAGACATCACACAGAAGAGACACCAAAATTTTATAAATTAATGACGTATGTACCAGGACTATCGGAAAGACTCATCAGATCAAATTGCTATGACAAAGAAAAATGTAAAATCGCCACAAAAACAGATAACAATCTTGGACAACTATATAGCAACTAAGGCATTCAATCCCGAAGTGTTTTTGAAAATCCCGGGATTTCGGGATTTGAAATTACAATCCCGGGATCCCGGGATTTATTCGGGATTTTCGGGATTAAAGAAAAAACTGTTGCAACAATATTTTAAGCTTAATTTTATTTTAATTCAACGTAGAAATACTATTTAATAAATATTGCATTAAACACAACAAAATTTAAAATAAATAAAACCAAAAGTTATTAATTTTAAATTACTCTGATCGAACAAGTTTGATATTTTATGTGTTAAATTGAGTTGCTTTATTATTTATTTTGCCACGCTGTCACAAAATAATTTTATTAAATATATTTACTCTTTTGTCGAATAAAAAAAATTGTTTCAATTTGAAAAAATTTTATTCAGATCGATAAAAATGCTTTGTTCACTGTTATTGACAAAAATTGTCTTCATTTTTTGTGTGTGTAGCACTAAGTCTACGAAAATGAGCTTTTTGTGTTTACCAATTAGATTGAAAGTAAACGCACTGCAGTATTTTTGTGGAAAAGAGTCGAAAATATCTTAAACAATGCATAAAAAATCAATTTTTTGAATCCCGGGATTCCGGACTCAAAATCCCGGGTTTCCGGGATTTAGAAAACGTTCGGGATCACGGGATTTCGGGATTCGGGATCCCGGGATTGAATGCCTTAATAGCAACACTAAAAGTAAAATGGGCAAAAATGACAAAGCAAACTTAATCTACCAAATAACATGCAAAGTTACTGACGCTGAAGTTTGCAACAAAGTATATGTAGGAACAACAAAACTAAAACTCAAAACAAGAATGTCGTCACATAAATCGGACCATAAATGTAGGACTAAACCCATCGAACAAAAAACAGCATTAGCGGCCCACTGTATGACTCTCAATCATACGCCAGACTTCGACAATGTTAAAATTTTTTGAGCAAGAGACGAATTACGCGAGAAGGTACACATTGGGAATGCTCCACATTATAAACGTACCAACAAAACAACGAATTAATTTTAAAACAGACACAGAAAGATGCGCTCAGAGCTACAGACACCTGATAACAAAACAAAACATAACGACAAACCAGTAGACAAGTAAACCACGAATCGAGTGGGTGTTGCTGCTCAATTAATATTGAATATTTGTGTTTAATATTATTGTAAGTTTGTTGTATTTTGTTAATCTTTATATTTAAAAAATTGTATGAATTGTGATATTTTTGTATGTATGTTTTTCTGTACTTGACAGTTTCCCTGAGGATGACTACCGACGGTAGTCGAAATATTGGAAATAAAAATTTGTTATTAAAGAATAAACCTTTGTGTTTCTTCATTAAACAACAACAATTATCTGACCTAGAGCCCAATAATGAATATAATCATATAACCAAGAGGTCAACAATCAACTAAATTTCTATTTATTATATTTATGTAAGTTTTCTCACACTTTCATGAATTCCTAGCCCGTTTCTCCTTTTAATGGGATATTTCCCGGAAAACATGAAAATCCCTTCATATGGCAACTCTGGTTACTCTGTTAGTAGAGAACAGAACTTGCTTACCACATTTAAGTTATTCATTTATTGCCATGTCCGCTTGAATGGCATCATTGGTGCGATGGATAAGATGTCGGACTAGCAACCAGAAGGACGCAGGTTCAAGCCTTGTCCAGGGCGACTACAATACGACACTGTAACTTAGTTTCAAAACTTTTATGGATAATTTTCAAGATAGTTTATCGATAATTTTTCTATAATTTATCGATAATTTCCATTTCTACTTCATTCCCGATCCATTTCCAAATTTTGTTCCAATTGTATTTTGTTCCGCTCCAATTCCGTTTCGTTCCAGGTTCATTCCCATGCCGTGCCCGACGTCATCTCCAACCAAATAAAAACTAGTAAGAGAATCGGTCTGACCGAAGCACATGCGAGTACAATACGTTCTAATTTTATCGACAATTTTTTTTTCGGTATTTTATCAATAGTTTTTTGATATTTTATTGTTACTTTTTCGATAATTTATTGACGTTTTTTCGATTTTTGACCGAAAATTTTTCAATAATTATCGATAATCTACAGATAATTTATCGATAGTTTTCAATAATTTATCGATAATTTCCATATCATCGAAAAATGTTGTTCCAATTCCGTTTTGTTCCGGTCCAATTCCATTACGTTACAATTTCATTATCATTTCCCGACATAATTTCCAACCAATTAAAAAAAAAAAAGGTTCAGTATTTTTCAAACGAAAATAATACAAATTTGTCGGACATTTTGTATGGGAGGTAGTCGTGGTTCTTATCTGATAATGCAACAGGTGTTATTCGAATCATCAACATCAAAATCAATAGATATCACCTCTGGAGTTCTGGAGGATGTCACTTAGGTCCTATTCTGTTTAATCTTTTTATAACTGACCAACCTTCTGTCATTAAACATTCGATTGTACTGTTGTATGCTGATGACGTTAAATTGTCTCTATCCTGTGACATCTTAGATCAACATAAGTTGTTACAATTAGATCTGACCAGTATAGCTATCTGGTGCGATAATAACTTAATGGAACTGAACTTGAAAAAATGTAAATTTATGACATTTGCTAGAAGACATCAACTTTCATCGCTGTATCATATAAATAACTGTAATCTAGAAAAGTTTTCTACTTTTGTGGACCTGGGTGTTACTATGGATCCAAAACTTCGCTTTCATCTACATATTGATTTATGTGTGAATAAGGCGAGGGGTGTTCTAGGTTTCATTAAGAGATGGTCAAAAGAATTTAATAACCTATTCGTTACCAAAAGTCTTTACATATCAGTTGTAAGATCAATTTTGGAATATGCATATGTCTTGTGGAATCCACAATACAACTGCCACTATGATAGAATTGAATCGGTTCCAAAACCATTTTTATTATTTGCTTTAAGAAACCTTCGCTGGAATTCGAATCAAAAATTGCTTTCATACGAAAATCATTTAAAACTCTTAGACATCCCTACTCAAAAAAATTGAAGAACAATGCTTAATGTAACATTTTTGATTAAATTGAAAAATAGCTCTTTGTATTCCACATTTTTGCTTCAAGAAATTGATTTTAATATTCCAACCCGTAGTTCCAGATCTTTCATTCCTTTGATATTAAGTATGTGCCGTTCTAATTACGCGCAGAATGAACCTTTTCGCCTGTATTCTGTCTTTGAACTGTCAGATTCACTTAATAAAACTAAAACTGTTATTTTAAATGCACTTGATCACAATTAAGGCCTGTGTTGCTTTTTGAGTTTTTGGACCGCTTAGGGTCTAACGAAATGACAGGGTTGCCAAAATTTTTGTGTTGTATTTTTGTTGTATTTTTGTTGTATTTTGTATTTATATTTCAGCAGAATTTTGTTTTTTTATTGTATATTGTATACAAATAAAACAAAATTATTAGCTGAATTCACATTCGTTCCGTTAACTTAACTGTTCTATTTGTATTTGATTTTTTATACATCGTATAAAAAAATAAAATACTTAAATTAATATTTGTAATCTTTGTCGTGTAAATTGACTATTTTGATTGGTGTGTCTTTGTATTTTTTTGTTAAGTCAAATATCGTAAAGTAGAGAAATTTTATTTGAACAAATTCATATTCGTCGCATGAATTCTGATGCTTCATAATATTTTCTTTTAATTCTGTTGTTTATTATCACGTTAATCTTGTTTATTCCTTCATTTCGTTATGTTTGGAAGAATTCTCTCTTGCATTCAAAACCCAAATCGTGTTTTATTAATATGCGTTTTATCAGGTGATGATTTTAATCTGTAGCTGAAACGAATTTCAAGATATGTTTACCCGCGATCGGCTGTTCGGTCACCAAATCCGGCGTCATGCGGATGTGCCCTGCGGTGAGTTGGGCGGGTAAGTGGGACCGTTAAGATTCGTCGTTAAATGCCCATTTTCAATACCAATCATTAGTAAAAATACGAGTAATGCCAAAATTTGGAGTCGATAGCTCAAAAGCTACCGCAGTTTCCGTGACAGATAGACGGACATAGCTACACTGAAAAACAAATGCTTTCAATTTCAATCATCTTGCTCTTTCGTTAGTCGTTTAAAATTGATACTACACCCAGAGAAAATATCGTGTTAAATTAACCAATTTTTAACCAATTTTGTGGTTAATATTTTTCAAACCGATCTTTCAGGTTGTTTTAACAAGATGCTATTGTTCAAAATGGCACTCTCCTATATGTGTACGTGTACATGTGAAGAGGTTTGTCATTAAACTGGGAAAACTGCTAAATATGCGTTCATTCAAATCATTGCCGGTAGCTCAGGGATTAGGCAGTCGGCCTCATAAACGAAAGTACGGGGATCGAATCCCCGTTCCGGAAAAAGTTTTTTTAATTTAATTTTTTTTTATAAAATTGTAAACCACACAGTTCCTCCAAGTAACTTTTTTACCATTCTTTAACTTATTTTTAAATTAACATTACCATTTCAAATGGATACCTTTTCACACTGAACTGGATTTGAACGCCGGACCTTCAGATCTTGAGTTCATCACTTTACCCTCTGTGCTACTGCGCTTCATAGATTCATGTCGTCCAAAGACCAATCTGAATTTGAAATCTAAAAATTTGTATTTAAAAAAACTTTTTTCAACTCAGACGAGATTCGAACACGGGACCTAATGTTTATAAGTTCCGCATCTACACGCTGTGCCACTGAGCTTCTTTCGTTCAGGTCGACAAAAACAAATTTGTTTTGAAATTCAAAAATTTCTTCTGTTTATTTTCAAATTTTCCATTTGACAGAATGGTAGAATATATTTTTATTTTCGAAAAAAAAAATTTCTCATTTGTGTAAATGTGTGCGTTTTGCTTCGGAAATTTTTTCTCATTTCTGTGAATGTGTGCGTTTTGCTTCGATTTTTGTCAATGTAGTTGTAGTTTTTTGGAATTGTTTTTGTTTTGCGTACAAATGTTTTTCATGTTAATATAACATGAATAGTGTTAATTAAAATACATGAAGATTTCTCTGGGTGTACTGTTGTTCTTTTCTATTTCAAAAAAATCATAGTATGTTTTTTAACCCTTAAATTATTTTATAAAAATTTATTTCACCCACTTTTGCCTACAGTATCTTTACTTTAATCATTAATCGATACAACCGATTAAAGCAATATATTGTGATTCGTGTTCAAGCCATATTATATCACTTAAAAAATCATATATACCAGGGTTGGCAACCGAATCGAATAAAGGTTTCGGTTTCGGTTTTACTCCCACTTGCCAATCGGTTTTGGTTATCGGTTTCGCTCCTTGATTTTGAAAAGGTTTCGGTTGGTTGGAGCGATTGAAAAGGTTTCGGTTTAGGTTTTAAAAGGTTTCTAGATGGCCCAATATTAGAAAATTTGATATCAATTCAATATAAATCAAGGGTGCTGAATCTAACTACATTTACCGAATTTCCTTATCTAATCGCATTTTCAAACAAATTTCTGCTAAAATTTTTAGTTTTTATACCCTACACAACGTTTGAAACGTCCATAAGGACGCATGTCCGGTATGGATAAGTATATATATTTATGATCAGCATCGAAAACAGATTTAGCCATATCCCCGTCTGTCTGTCACCATTAAGGCATTCAATCCCGGGATCCCGGAAGTTTTCTTAATCCCGGAAACACGGGATTTTGAGTCCGGAATCCCGGGATTCAAAAATGCATTTTTTATGCATTGCCTAAGATATTTTTGACGTTTTTCCACAAAAATAATTTCGTGCATTTACTTTCAATCTAATTGGTAAATTTAAAAAACCCACTTTTGTAGATTTTTTTAGATCTAAATAAAATTTGTTCAATTTAAAAAATTTTTTGTTTAAAAAAAAAGATATATGGTAAAACTATTTTGTTGACCGCATGTTGACTTTACGAATTGGATAAATAGTTTTGTGTGTGTTTTACTTTTGAATGGACATAAATTTAAACAACAATTGGTGTATCCGTTCCCGCTATAATACTAAAACTACTGAAAGTCAGTTTTTCGTGTTTAGTATGAAATGGAGCTGGCAGAATTTTATGATTATATTCGGATTCAGCGTGGCAAAAAAAATAATTTGTTCGATCAATCTAATTTAAAAAGAATTTCTTTTTGTTTGACTATATTTATTTAAATATTATTTGTTTTGTTTATTGTAATATTTATTAAATATGTTTTCTTTGTCGAATTAAACTTAAAATATTGTTGCAACAATTTTTTCTTTAATTTTATATTAACTATTGTATTTAATTGGAAAATCCCGAACAAATCCCGGGATTGTGATTTCAAATCCCGAAATCCCGGGATTTTCAAAAACACTTCGGGATTGAATGCCTTAGTCACCATACAGGCTGGAATGTTTTTTTTTTTGAGACATCGATGTGAAACTTTGGGTTTACGTTTTTATCTCCGAATTGAGATCAAGTTCGAAAATCAGCTAAATCGGACGAAAAAGACTGCCATATAAAACTACGAAAAAATAGCGAAAATTTTCCAAGTCTTTTCAAAAACTATAAAAATGCCTGCGCACACAGAGGCGTTATTCGTGCCGCAGGCGGTTTCGAAATTAATTTTGTCACAAATAATTGTGTTTTTGAAAATATAGCGTTTTTTATACGCCTGTTTCCATAGCAATACAATAAATAACAAACACAAAAAGCCAGTTTCAAAACCAATTCGAATCAGTTTGAAAATAAACCTTTTGACTGTTTCCATAGTAGTCTAATAAATAACAAAGAAAATAGTAATTTTTAGAACCATTTCAGTCAGACTTTTTTATTGTTTCCATAGCAATATAATAAATAACAAACAAAATCTACTGCGGTGAAATCGCTGCCTGTGTGAGGCACTTTGCGTTTTCGAAGCTAGATTTTTTAAATATGGAAATGGTTCTGAAATTATAAAGCGAATATCGCCTCTGTATGCGCCGACCTTATAAAAAGATTTATTGAATATTTAAAAAAAATATTTGCTATATTTTAAAAATATATAATATCTTAGGAAAAAAAAACTTCAAGTCAATTTTGTGTACGAAAACCTTTTGAAAACCGATTAAAAACCCGTAACCTTTTCAATTGGTTTTGGTTGAACCCATTCAATCGGTTACGACGAATCGGTTTCGGTTTAGGTTTCGCTCCCTAAAATGAATCGGTTTCATTCGGTTTCGGTTTCGGTTACGGTTTTGGTTGCCAACCCTGATATATACACATGGAAATATTTGTTTTCTTTGTAAATATCCACTCTAATAGCCATTTTAAAGAAGATTTTTTAATTTTTTTTGGATTTTTTGAAATTTTTATATTTTTTTTTTGTTTCTAATAACCATATACAATTCAAACCTTTGTAGGGAATATATATTTTTTATTAAAGAATATATAGATTGGTGCAGACCATTTCGAATAGCTTACAGGTGTGACAATACCTTCACGCTCTAATCGTTTCAGTTCGTTGCCGACTGGATCTCTTGCTGCGACTGCTACTGGCCTTTTGGGACGAAATACTGGGACAGTATTGTTGCATGTTTTAGTGTAGTCAGCTATTGGTTTGATCCACAGTCAAATCTGAGCTTAACAAATTTAAGTGTGGCGGGGATGATACTGTGATTACCGTCTATAACTGATTTCTACCCGTGTTTCGAATTCTCCTTTCAGATTAATTCGATTGGCTGAAGCATCTCGTGGTGTGTGTAGAGGTGGTTTACCAATTTTGATCCAATTTCGTTCTGAAATTATAGTTATATCTGATCCGGTATTGTGTTGCAATTGTAAGTGAACATTTCTTATTCGCAGTGACACGAATCGTCGATTCTTTGATACGCTATTTATCGTTAATACGCTTTTTACGCTAGAACACGCTTTCCAGTTTTTCTTTTTAACATCATTGTTTTCTTTACTTGTGCTGTTTTGGAAACATCCGCAAAATCCTTCCTTGTGACCAATTTTGCCACACTGGGCAAATATGAGCTTCGCATATTTGCAGTCTCGTGCATAGTGCATTTCACCGCGATGCCAGCAAGGTCTTCTGGGTACCTCTGGGTGTGCAGATTTGCGTTGTGGGTGCGTTTTTTCTCTATACTTCCGCTACTAAACCATCAATTGTTAAAGGAGTTTCAGAGTCAAGCATACTCAACAGTCGTGTGCGTGCAACTTCGTCACACTGGGACTGCAATCCGTGCACAAACATAAGCATTTAAAATTGTCCGGTGTACATTTTGTGAGTGCAAAATTTTCGCAATGCCGAATGACTTTTGCCGCATACGACACTATGTCGTCGTCATCTTTGCGTGTATTTTGCATACATTTCACTCTCGCGCTGAACTGTGATTCCTTTTTTCCGAAGAGTTTGTTCAGAGTCGCCACCGTAGTCTTGAAATATATTTCTCGTGGTTGGCGTGGCAGTATGTAATCTCGGTACTTGTCAAATACGCTCGTACACACTTTCCTAAGCAGGCTAACCTTCGATGCGTCATCCAGATGTTCCGTTTCCACCTGGAAAATATCTTCATATCGCGAAAACCACGTAGCAAATGTACGGTTATCCTCTGGTTCGAAAATGAATTCTCGGATGCTCTTTGCGAGAACGTCCATCAACGCCTCCGGTGCTGTGGTGCTTGGAGCGGGCGAAGTTCTTGAGCTCTGTTCGTTGTCATTTCGATCAATCGTTGCATTAACTGCTGCTGTTGCTGTATGGATTCTTGTTGTCTCACCAGGAGATTCGCAACCACCTGTTCGAGAGCGGCCATGATGTCATGATGAAAAGTTCGTTGTCCTCGTCGCCACTATTGTAAACGCGCTTGGTTAAGGGTAAATAAATCTTTATTTAAACAAATAACATAATATAATATAAATAAGGGATTACAAATATAAAATCAGATTTAAAAGTATTACCGCGTATTACGATGCTTGGTTCTTGGTGGCAGAACGAAAAAGGGAAAATGGAATTAAACTAATTTGACACTTGACATTTGACATTCATTCTTCTTCTGCGTTGCCAACAGTTTAGAAAACCATTCGTTCAATTCCTGTCAAAACAGTTTGACAGTTAGAGCTTTCCAACAGTTCTAAGCCAATTGGCAGCGACGAAATGACGGCGTTGAGACGCAGCCGCTTCCGTTGAAGACACGGCTGAGCATTATTATATTTTCAGTTTGTACTTATTGTTACGGTCATATTTTGTTTTAAAATTTAATAAATAATTTGTGTACAACACTCGAATAAGAAGATCATTGATAAATTAATCGATTTCATGCTTGAAATTCCATTTTTTAAAAGCCGTCAGCAATGAGGTTTCTGGCGGCTAAGTCGCAACGGCGTAGAAATGTTACGCCGTTGCCACTGGACACTGGCACATATTTCAATAACATTTCGAATAAATGTACAGGTCTCCTTGTTTAAACGAGTTAATGCACATTCAAATTTATATTAATCTATGATTTCAATGAAAAAAATACGATGAAGAGATTTTGCAGAGAATATAAAAAGTTATAACAAAGTTATAGTTTCAACTGCTTTTTACGAAGTGTTAATATTTTGATGAAAAACATATTTTTCTATAGTTTTCATACAAATACTAAAAAGGTTAAGATTTCAAAAAATGAATTTAATGAAAAAATGCCTTATTTTCAATTTGTTTTACTTGATGGGGTAAAAATTAGCATAATCTTACTTTTTTTAATTTGAAGAATATCTCAAAAGTTCTCAATGTAACAAAGGCAATTATGAGAGAGTTACCTGTACCCGGCCGGCGGCTATATTTATACCCGCACACTCACTGTGGCAGGGTATACTCACTTTGTCACAGCGCGTGTAACGCCCATAAGGAGGCGTGTCCGGTATGGAAAAGTATATATATTCTTGATCAGCATCACCGCCGGAGTCAATTTAGCGATGTCCGTCTGTCTGTCCGGCTGTCCGTCTGTCCGTCCGCACGATAGCGGTCGCAGTTTTGGAGATATCGACTTGAAACTTTGGGTACATGTTTTTCTCTTGAATACTGAGATCAAGTTCGAGAATCAGCCAAATCGGATAAAAAGTGGGCGTGGCTCCCATACACCGAAAAAAAGGTAAACATTTTTCAAGTTTTTTTTATGGTTGTATTTGATTGGAAATGTTTAGAAACGTATTTTTGACATGGTCCGAGGTTCCGAAGCCACATATATAAGGGTCTAAATGCGGTCTTGAGACCAATTTTTTTTTTTTGTGGATTTGATTGGAAATTTTTAGAAATGGATTTTGGACATGGTTTGGGCTCCAAAACCACCTATAATTGGCTCAAAATATGGTCTTGAGAAAACATTTTATGTTCGAGGTACTTCTTCCTACTGTGTGGGGGTATTTCAGCTTAGGTATAGCCGAAGATAGTCCACTCTCTAGTTTTAGTTGCGTTTGCAGAATTCGAATACGTGTTTGGATAATATTTCCCTTTGATTGTCCTAGTTTTCATAATGTCGATGTCATATTTGCATTCTTTATTTTTGTGTCTAAATAACTTTGGAGTGCGAAAAATACAACAAAATAAATATTTTAGATTTCTATTGTGTTCTCTTTACGAAATAAATTATGAGTGCGAAAAATACAACACAATAAATATTTTATATAATATACTTTTATTTTATGTATAAGATAGCTAAAAATTATATATATATTATTTATACATGAAATTAATAAAAGTTTTTATTTAAATTATTTATTATTTATTTTTGGGCTATAGCTCATTTTTACCAAAAAATTATTTGGCAAACTAGGTTGTTACAACAACAAGCAAAAACTAGCCTGGGCAGAGTGTACAGCTGTTTCGGATTTTAGCCACAAAATCCTCATCAGCACTCTTTCGGCAATTTTTGTTAATCCAAGACGCCTCTATAAGGGGAAAAAGTCATGATACAACAGAGAATTATTCATTCCTTGCATCAAACCGATTCCACTGAAGAAGCGCGAATGGCAAAAATTGCGAAACTGGTTTTTGCTTGTTATTGTAAAATGCAGCATTTCTACTTAAGCAGGTTGAAAAGTTTTTTCAAAGTCCAGCTTAAGACTGTTGACAAGTAAATCTTAATATTGTGTGTGACTGAGACACACACAACAATTCACTGCCAGAAAATTACAAAAAACGAAATTGTTTGTTGTTGTATGGCTTACCCTCCTTTTGTTTAGTTAAATTCAGATTTTATCGAGCTCCAAATAAATTATTTATTATTTATTTTTGGGCTATAGCTCATTTTTACCAAAAAATTATTTGGCAAAATATGTTGTTACAACAACAAGCAAAAACCAGCCTTGGCAGAGTGTACAGCTGTTTCGGATTTTAGCCACAAAATCCTCATCAGCACTCTTTCGGCAATTTTTGTTAATCCAAGACGCCTCTATAAGGGGAAAAAGTCATGATACAACACAGAATTATTCATTCCTTGCATCAAACCGATTCCACTGAAGAAGCGCGAATGGCAAAAATTGCGAAACTGGTTTTTGCTTGTTATTGTAAAATACAGCATTTCTACTTAAGCAGGTTGAAAAGTTTTTTCAAAGTCCAGCCTAAGACTGTTGACAAGTAAATCTTAATATTGTGTGTGACTGAGACACACACAACAATTCACTGCCAGAAAATTACAAAAAACGAAATTGTTTGTTTGAGGATTTTGTGGCTAAAAGCAGAACTGGATGGGATGCACAGAACTTGGCGTGATAACAACCGAAGAAGAAGCAATTCTTTCGTGAGTTTACAAAATTCCAAAACGTTTTGGTTTCTATTAACCTTTTTTTTAATATAAAACGCTTTGATAGCACGACTGTGTGGCATCCCCTTTTTTTACATTGTTCAAACTTTCACTTAAAAATTTAAATTTTTTGGACTTTATGAAAACGAAACCGATATTTTGAAAATTCTGGGTCCCGAAAACACAAAATTAATTGAAGTCTATGAAAATCATGTATTTTTAAGGAAAAATTGTCCAAACGAATGAAAATAAACAAAAAAAACCCAATTCACTTACATTTTTTTAATAAAACAAAAAACAAAAAACAACCGACATAATATTGTAGCCAATTTATCGCATGTGGTACTTTTATCCTAAAATTGTATCTTTAAAAAGTTTTATATTGTGTTGTTCTTTGGGATATTCTCCTCAAGTTTGCTATACAAAGTTTTTTCATCAGACGTCCAGATAATGGTTTAGAAACAGTTAATCAATTTAAAACCAGGGTTGGCAACCGAAACCGAAACCGAATGAAACCGATTCATTTTAGGGAGCGAAACCTAAACCGAAACCGATTCGTCGTAACCGATTGAATGGGTTCAACCAAAACCAATTGAAAAGGTTACGGGTTTTTAATCGGTTTTCAAAAGGTTTTCGTACACAAAATTGACTTGAAGTTTTTTTTTCCTAAGATATTATATATTTTTAAAATATAGCAAATATTTTTTTTAAATATTCAATAAATCTTTTTATAAGGCCGGCGCATACAGAGGCGATATTCGCTTTATAATTTCAGAACCATTTCCATATTTAAAAAATCTAGCTTCGAAAACGCAAAGTGCCTCACACAGGCAGCGATTTCACCGCAGTAGATTTTGTTTGTTATTTATTATATTGCTATGGAAACAATAAAAAAGTCTGACTGAAATGGTTCTAAAAATTACTATTTTCTTTGTTATTTATTAGACTACTATGGAAACAGTCAAAAGGTTTATTTTCAAACTGATTCGAATTGGTTTTGAAACTGGCTTTTTGTGTTTGTTATTTATTGTATTGCTATGGAAACAGGCGTATAAAAAACGCTATATTTTCAAAAACACAATTATTTGTGACAAAATTAATTTCGAAACCGCCTGCGGCACGAATAACGCCTCTGTGTGCGCAGGCATTTTTATAGTTTTTGAAAAGACTTGGAAAATTTTCGCTATTTTTTCGTAGTTTTATATGGCAGTCTTTTTCGTCCGATTTAGCTGATTTTCGAACTTGATCTCAATTCGGAGATAAAAACGTAAACCCAAAGTTTCACATCGATGTCTCAAAAAAAAAAACATTCCAGCCTGTATGGTGACTAAGGCATTCAATCCCGAAGTGTTTTTGAAAATCCCGGGATTTCGGGATTTGAAATCACAATCCCGGGATTTGTTCGGGATTTTCCAATTAAATACAATAGTTAATATAAAATTAAAGAAAAAATTGTTGCAACAATATTTTAAGTTTAATTCGACAAAGAAAACATATTTAATAAATATTACAATAAACAAAACAAATAATATTTAAATAAATATAGTCAAACAAAAAGAAATTCTTTTTAAATTAGATTGATCGAACAAATTATTTTTTTTGCCACGCTGAATCCGAATATAATCATAAAATTCTGCCAGCTCCATTTCATACTAAACACGAAAAACTGACTTTCAGTAGTTTTAGTATTATAGCGGGAACGGATACACCAATTGTTGTTTAAATTTATGTCCATTCAAAAGTAAAACACACACAAAACTATTTATCCAATTCGTAAAGTTTTCAACATGCGGTCAACAAAATAGTTTTACCATATATCTTTTTTTTTAAACAAAAAATTTTTTAAATTGAACAAATTTTATTTAGATCTAAAAAAATCTACAAAAGTGGGTTTTTTAAATTTACCAATTAGATTGAAAGTAAATGCACGAAATTATTTTTGTGGAAAAACGTCAAAAATATCTTAGGCAATGCATAAAAAATGCATTTTTGAATCCCGGGATTCCGGACTCAAAATCCCGTGTTTCCGGGATTAAGAAAACTTCCGGGATCCCGGGATTGAATGCCTTAATGGTGACAGACAGACGGGGATATGGCTAAATCTGTTTTCGATGCTGATCATAAATATATATACTTATCCATACCGGACATGCGTCCTTATGGACGTTTCAAACGTTGTGTAGGGTATAAAAACTAAAAATTTAAGCAGAAATTTGTTTGAAAATGCGATTAGATAAGGAAATTCGGTAAATGTAGTTAGATTCAGCACCCTTGATTTATATTGAATTGATATCAAATTTTCTAATATTGGGCCATCTAGAAACCTTTTAAAACCTAAACCGAAACCTTTTCAATCGCTCCAACCAACCGAAACCTTTTCAAAATCAAGGAGCGAAACCGATAACCAAAACCGATTGGCAAGTGGGAGTAAAACCGAAACCGAAACCTTTATTCGATTCGGTTGCCAACCCTGTTTAAAACCATGTTAAAAAAAAAATCAAAAAGTTCAAATATTTAATTGTATTTTATTACACAGGGTGTCCCTGAATAAGAGGATAAATCTCCGCCAGTTGCATCCTCTGGTCGAGAAAAATCAGAGGTATGTTCATAAAATCTGATTTAATGTTGGGTGTTCAATTGTCTGTCGAAAATGCTAAAGAAGAACTTCATAGCTGCATTATTTCAAGAGTTATAGTATAGAGTCGAACCCGCTTAACTGAAACACGAATTTGTCAGACATTTCGTTGCAGTTATGCGGGTTTTTCACTTAAGCGATTTCGGATAACTGAAAAATATTTCACTTAAGCGAATTTTGCATAATAGAAAATATTTCACTAAAACGAAGTACGGTTTAAGCCAAAATTATCAGTTTTTACCCAAACTGTTTTCTCATAAATGGGATAGTGCCAAAGGCAAAGCCAGGATTTCACATTTGTGTTCGTAAAAAATATGGATCGATGAGAACCCAGCGTTTTTTCTTTGACTTACACTTTAAATTTTCTTAAACTTAATTTTGTATTGAAAAATATAAATTTCAACTACAATTTAATTTTTAGGACGTGTTTCATTTATGCGGAGCTAAATTGGTATAAATTATTGATTTGGGAACGGAATTTTGTTTCAGTTAACCGGATTTTTCAGTTAAGCGTGTTTCAGTAAAGCGAAATATTTTGTATGAAAAAGGGGAACAAATCATGGGGATTCAATTTTTGTTTCACTTAAGCGGGTTTTTCACTTAAACGGGTTTCACTTAAGCGGGCTCGACTGTAACAAGTAAGTAAGTTTCAGTCGGGCAAGCCGACTTATATATACCCTACACCTACTGGGCCATCTTGAATTTTTAAAATCCGACATCAAATTCGAAATTAGCGACCCCAAAAACCCCCCGATACAAAATTTCATTCTATTTGGATGAAATCTTAAAATTTCTGCGGCCATATTGGTTCCGCCATCTTGAATTTTTAAATTCCAATATCAAATTCGGAATCAGCGACCCCGAAAACACGATTATCACTTATATGGGAGGTAGGCGTGGCAGTCGACCGATTCCGCCCATTTGCAATACCAACTCCTTCAGGGCCTAAAAAGGATAAATCCAAAATTTGGGATCCCTAGTTTTTTTCTAGCTTCTGCAATCGTGTTTACAAGAAAGGAGGACAGACAGACAGTGAGGTAGGCGTGGCAGTAGACCGATTCCTCCCATTTTCAATACCAACTCCTTCTAGGGCCCAAAAAGGATAAATCCAAAATTTGGGATCCCAAATACAAGAAAAGAGGGCACACAGACGGACAGGCGGTCAGACGGATAGGACGAAATCAACTCAGGAGGTGACGCTGATCAAGAATATATATGTACTTTTCCATACCGGACACGTCTCCTTCTTGGTGTTGCAAACATCAGACCAAAGTGAATATACCCATACCTCATGAGGTGTAGGGTATACAAATATGCATACAAAAACAAAACAAATTTTTTTATTTAAGTTTTTTTGCAATAGAAATACAAAACAATACAAATGTATTAACAAATCTATATTTCCTATATTTATGGTGTTCAAATTCATTTATGCACGTTTAACAAAAGTATAGACGTAAATTCATTGACTCGCATAAGTATTTTGCATATTCTTGTCCAAGGACAGTGGCTCACAAGATATTGATATCATCACAAGATACTGCTACTCATTCAATTCCTTTCGAATGAGTAGCATAACCCTTTAATTCGTTAAGCTAGAAAATCCTGTTTGAAAAAGCACATACTTTTGGAACTGTTTTCGTGCCGGTTATACTATAGTATACTTCATTTTGTTCCAGTCAAATTTCATTTTGTTCCAGTCCCATTCCCATTCCTAAGAAACGGCGTCCAAATCGGTTAAGTATCTCTCAAGATAAGCGAAAGTAATACAAATTTGGCGCCCATTTTGCATAACAGGTCGGCGTGGTTTTTATCCAATGTCGCTCATTTTCAATACCGTCCAATCATTCGGCAAAATAAGAGGAATGCCTAATGAGGTGATAGCTCAAAAGCTACGGACGTCACAAACCATGTGACAAAAAAATATACCCTTGGACACTGGTGTGCAGGGTATAAAAAATTCCATGCAAACTTTCAAAACGTCTATAGTTAAATTTTGTCGAAAATTGTAATAAACTATTTCTCTGGTATTGTTCAACTTTATATGGACTATATATAACCACACATAAAACTATTTATTCAGATGTAAAATAGTAATCAGTAGCTAACTTTGCTTGAAAATCGATTTGGTTTCCTCTTCGTTTTGTATGACGTTTAACAAAATTCAATATTTGTACTGTACTCTACAGTGGACCTGGGTGTCGAAGGTGTTATGTGTAGGGGGGGGGGGGTTAGTCTTAGCCAATTAGTGCTACTTCCTTTCTTTTTATTTATTTCAATTGGGTTTTAATTGGAAGTTTCGAAAAAGTTTTAAAAAATTATCGATATTATCTACACTACACTCATCTCTTGAGCATATCAGCTGTTTTCTACGTTGGTACTACTTAGTACTATGACTATGAATAGAGACATGTTTTAAGTTGGACCCTAAATTTGAGTTGGAGATTAGTTGGTATGAACTTAGAATCATGACTATGAATATGCGCCAATGGCGTTCTCAGTTGTTCGCCATTTTGAGAAATTTCAGAAATGGAAAATACGATGTAATCATTCTGACGACATAAACCTCACGTGATGGCTGAGAACGCCATTGTGTTTAGAATGGTCCATTCATACATAAAAATAGAATATAGAACACTTCGAAATATATCGGCCTGTGTATGTAATTGTTTTGTGAAATAATTTTTAAATTAAATGTCAATATCAGTTCGAAAATAGTATGAATTCTTTATTTTTTCCTTTTTTTATATTCAATAATAAAAAAAATGTTTTTGTTTTAAAGGTTACTAATGCTAGTTAATCGAAGAAATTTAACTTAACTAAATGAAATAGTTAATGGTTTTCAAAATTAACTGAAACGTTAAAAGTTTTTTTTTTTTTTTTTTTTTAATAGTAATTTTATTCAATTGAATCACCTAATAATAACTTAGGTCTAACAATGATTTTTCAAAAATTCAGAAATTCAGCTTATTTTTATAATATTCAGATTACAACTATTTGCCCTATATCCATTGATTTAGGCAATGTAGAGTTATCGTAACTAATATATGGGGAATATATTAGTTTCGTTTGAGACGTGAGGGATTCAGAGGTCTCAGTAAATTTCTAGCTAGAATGTTTGGGTGAAACATGAGCTTCTGCTTGTACTTCGAGGTAAATTTCGGAATTTCGTCTTTTACTGCAGGTATATTCAGGTCTCTGTGGATGTTAGTATTTTTTATATACCAAGGGGCTCTGGCAATTTGTCTCAGGATTTTAGATTGGACTCTCTGGAGTTTTTCCACGTTCGAGGGAGAGGCAGTGCCCCAGAGTTAAATTCCATATGTCCATATGGGTTTTATTATACTTTTGTATATTTGGACTTTGTATGTGAGATTTAGCTTTGATGCCCTTGAGATTAGCCAATTTAGTTCCAATTGCTTTAATTTGATCTGAGTGATTTTGGATTCAATATGTTTATGCCATGTGAGTCGGCGATCGAGATGCATTCAAAGATACTTGGTTTCGGAACTTTCAGGGACGACTTGGCCGTTTATCTTCAGAGCAGGACACGAGCCCCTTCTTAGAGTGAAGGTTAAGTGACAGCTTTTGGATTCATTGACCTTGATTTTCCATCGATGTAGCCAATTACTTAGAGTTAAAAGTCAACCAACTATTAACTAATTAACTAGTTAAGGCCCAGCTTTCATAAGCTTTTTAGGATTGCTTAAAAAATGTACAAAGCCTATTTATGTATAACAAATAACATAAAATAGTGAATATCTATATGCAAAAATATATTTATTTTTTATTTTTGTCGAGTGTACAGCTGTTTTGGATTTTAGCCACAAAATCCTAATAATTACTTCGAACATTTCTCCAAAAAGAGCAGGGAAAAGAGAATCGCATTTATGCCTTATAAACTAGAAGGGGGTGGAATATTAAATATTATTGTAGTGGTACATTATGGTGGCTCTAACTGAGATCTGGTGGGTAAGTACTAGAACGGTGTACTTGAGGTCAATGACTTTTGAGACACTATTTTAGGTCTCCTCGAGACAAAAATTTTGATATATTATACTTTAATTATGTCAATGCGCTACTTTTTTTTCGAAATCTCCTTCCAAATATGCTTCAAATTAAATGGTGTGCCGTTAACTTTTTTTTTCCCTTGTAAGGTGATACGGAAGAAAACCCTCCGGAAAAGTCGGAAGATTGGAAAAATTGCATCCCGTGCAACGCAGGGTATGTCCAGCAAGTTATTGATAAATATAAAATATCGATAAATTATTGAAAAACTCAATAGCCACACAATATGGCCCATTTGAAGTACCTCAAATATAAAAAATGTTGGTGTCAGAAAGCTATTTTGCCCCATTAATATGTGGTTTTAGAAACTCCGACCTTGTCCAAAGCCCGTTTATAAACAAATTTTGGTCTCAAGATCCCATTTTGACCCATTTATATGTCTCAAACTATGTCAAAAACATTTCCAATCAAATAAAGCATGAGGCACGGTTTTGGTGACCGAACAGCCGTAATCCGGATTACGCTGTGCAACTGATCGCGGGTAAACATATCTTGAAATTCGTTTCAGCTACAGATTAAAATCATCACCTGATAAAACGCATATTAATAAAACACGATTTGGGTTTTGAATGCAAGAGAGAATTCTTCCAAACATAACGAAATGAAGGAATAAACAAGATTAACGTGATAATAAACAACAGAATTAAAAGAAAATATTATGAAGCATCAGAATTCATGCGACGAATATGAATTTGTTCAAATAAAATTTCTCTACTTTACGATATTTGACTTAACAAAAAAATACAAAGACACACCAATCAAAATAGTCAATTTACACGACAAAGATTACAAATATTAATTTAAGTATTTTATTTTTTTATACGATGTATAAAAAATCAAATACAAATAGAACAGTTAAGTTAACGGAACGAATGTGAATTCAGCTAATAATTTTGTTTTATTTGTATACAATATACAATAAAAAAACAAAATTCTGCTGAAATATAAATACAAAATACAACAAAAATACAACAAAAATACAACACAAAAATTTTGGCAACCCTGTCATTTCGTTAGACCCTAAGCGGTCCAAAAACTCAAAAAGCAACACAGGCCTTAATTGTGATCAAGTGCATTTAAAATAACAGTTTTAGTTTTATTAAGTGAATCTGACAGTTCAAAGACAGAATACAGGCGAAAAGGTTCATTCTGCGCGTAATTAGAACGGCACATACTTAGTATCAAAGGAATGAAAGATCTGGAACGACGGGTTGGAATATTAAAATCAATTTCTTGAAGCAAAGCTGTGAGCCATTTATCAATTTAATCAAAAATGTTACATTATGCATCGTTCTTCTATTTTTTAGATTAGGGATGTCTAAGAGTTTTAAATGATTTTCATATGAAAGCAATTTTTGATTCGAATTCCAGCGAAGGTTTCTTAAACCAAATAATAAAAATTGTTTTGGAAGCGATTCAATTCTATCAGAGTGGCAGTTGTATTCCACAAGACATATGCATATTCCAAAATTTATCTTACAAGTGATATGTAAAGGCTTTTGGTAACGAATGGGTCATTGAATTCTTTTGATCATCTCTTAATGAAACCTAGAACACCCCTCGCCATATTCACACATAAATCTATATGTAGATGAAAGCGAAGTTTTGGATCCATAGTAACACCCAGGTCCACAAAAGGAACTCCAGAGGTGACATCTATTGTTTTTGATGTTGATGATTCGAATAACACCTGCTGCTTCCGATTTGTCAGATACGATTCTACCCATTTTAAAAGAAGATCTGGAAATCAATATTTTTTAAGCTTTTCAATCAACAGAAAATTACATTACAAAAACAAACATTGCTGCTCAGAAAGCTAAAACCAAATCAATCATAAAAATCATACTGATCCCACAAAAAATCAAGAAAATGATTAACTTTATCAAAAGCTTTACTAAAATCAGTATATTGTTAACTAGCATTTCCCAGTGGCGTTGCCCACGTAAAAATACAGACATTCACAGCAGAGAAGCGGAATGGAAAATTTTCCCTCCTGCACACAGAGCTCGAAATTCCCCGCAAAATGGTTAATTCCCCACAATCTAACATCTCTGATCATGGTGAATAAAAAATAGAACTTAATACCAAAAATTAAGATATTTACCTTTCGAAAATCAAAAAAAAAAAGTATCCTATTCTCTTCCACAAATAGGATGTTTTCAAAAAAAATTAGGAAAATCGGTTGGCTAGTTTTTGCTCTTACCCGTTACTACCAAATTGGCGTTTTCAATTTTATAAATAGTATGGATAAGGATGTAGAAAATTCCAATAAATTTGTAGATGTTGATCTACCTCTCAGAAAACCATGTTGTGAAGGAGATATTAATGTTGTGACCGAGTGAACCAATTGCTTTGTGACATCTTGTTCAAATATCTTTGGTATTGTGCTAAGTTTAGCAATACCTCTATAGTTAGATACGAATGATTTGGTTCCACTTTTATAAAGAGGAATAATGTATGACTCTTTTCATGAATTCAGAAAATAACCTCTTTCAATAGAGGCATTGAATATATTTGAAAGTGGAATGTATAAATGTTCAGCACAAACTTTTAAAATACTGCTAGGAATATTATCTGGACCAGTACTATATGAATATTTCAACGATTTTAGTTGTTGTAATACATCTGCAGATTCGATAACAGGATTGAAAATGGAATTATAAGTGGGGATGTTATATGTATATGATGTGTTGCCATAAGTATTATCAGTATATGTCGTTTTGCAGAAGTCAGCAAACATATTAGAAATCTCAGTAGGATTGTTGGACTCACGCTCATTCCATTTCATCGTTGTTTGAAAACCAGTGATTTTCCTTTTTGAATTTACAAAGTTTTAGAATCGTATTTCATTTTGGATTTCAAATTGTTCAAATATTCATCATAGCATTTTTTATTAAGTACTTGATATTTATGTCTCAGAAGTGAATATTTAGAATATATATAAAAGAGACGTGTATGTTTGTTACCAGTAGACGCGAAAACTACAGCACCGATTCTCACCAAAATATATGTGTTCTAAGAGTCGTGACATATGATAGGTTTTGACACTCCCACTTTTACAGCCCACAAGTTAGTAAAAACTGCTATATCTCAGACGTTTTTGATCACAAGAAAATGAAATTTGCCATGACATACTATAAGTCCCCAGCCATAATCTGGGCTACAAATGGTCGGGATTAGACAATGGGGCGGGGCACCGCTCATACGAGTCAATATTTGAAAATGTTGTAATAGCGCTCCCACACAATGTTTTCCAACAAAATTTTGCAAATGGTTTCAACTCTAAGCTAAATGCAACATACCGGCGTGATTGGACAAAGGGGAGTGGCACCGCCCATACAAACCAATATTTAAAATTGCTGTAACTGGCCTCTCATTTAATGTTTTCCAACAAAATTTAGCAAATGGTTTCATGGTTTCAACTCTAAGCTTAATGCTACATATCGGCGTAATAAGGCAAAGGGGCGTGGTACCGCCCATACAAACCTATATTTCAAATTGCTGTAACTGGCCTCTCATTTAATGTTTTCCAACAAAATTTGGCAAATGGTTTCATGTTTTCAACTCTAAGCTAAATGCAACATATCGGCGTAATTGGACAAAGGGGCGTGGCACCGCCCCTACAATTCAATACTTCAAAGAGCCATTCTTGGGCTCCCATTGAATATTCTTAAACGGGAAATGGTTATATGCCTTCAATGCAAAATATTGGAATTGGACAGCGGGGCGTGGCACTTCCCATACAATTCAATATTTAAAAAAATATTATACTTGGGCTCCCAATGAACGTTTTTCAATGGGGCATGGTTATATGCTTTCAATTCTAAGTTCAATGTTACATAAGGTCGGAATTGGACAGCGGGGTGTGGCACTTTTCTTACAATTCAATATTTCAAAATGCAACACTTGGGCTTCCAATAAAAATATTTGATAATTGTTTTCATTCATTTATTATGACCAAATCCAAAATTAACTTTTTTAGGGCCAGCAAAGTGTCCCAACTAGTTTCAGATAAGAGTTGGTTCATTTTAACAAAATTTGTATTCTTGGAGCAAAAAAATTACTTCAGCGTGTGAGGAGCAAAGTCGTGACCCTCGTTTTACCTCCACATCATCCGCGAAATTATTTCTAAATAATAAGTATTTCGGCCACCAAATTCCAGGCCAATAGAATAAGTAGTTATTTACTCAAAACGATAGTATTAAGTCAATGTCCCGAGTACTGGCAACACCGCCCCACTAAGTGTGGTGAGTGGTGAAGTTACAAGTTTCGAACGGCGCAGGAGTCTGCGCTGAGGTTAGTTAGAAATTCAGAAATTAGAAAAATTCAGTTCGTAACCAGCAGTCAGATCGACAAGTCGCACATCGACTTAGAAATAATTCGCCAAGTTTTAATTCGGCAGTGATACGGCAGCGGCATGGGGTGAGTGATCCGTCTTAGAGTTGGGAGCACGTAGTAGAAATAGTTAGTATATTTTTTTATCGCCAGCGCAACTAGTGCTCCTGGTGCGGGGCCTATGCTTTAGGGAAATTCCCTATAGTAGCTTTCTCTCGCCAGCGCAATTAGTGCTCCTGGTGCATAGTTCCCCCGCATAGTAGTTTTAGAATAATTCTACCGGCCGTAAAGTTCCCCGTTAATAGAATTAGCTTAGGAATATTTCCCCTCGCCAGCGCAATCAGTGCTCCTGGTGCATAGGTCCCCGGGTAGCAGGTATAGCATAGGATTTTCTATCGCCAACGCGGTCCCCAAACTTTTTCAACGAACCTTGGACGCCGACGGCTTCACCCCGGCTCCAAAATTACCTCGTTACAAGCGGTCTAGAAATTGGTTCTAAGTTGTTTTGAACAAATTCGAAAGATAATTCAAGTGTTGGGTTATGCTTATCTTCTGGACATGCAAACATAAATTAAATCCAAAATTCTACTATTCTCATTTTCAATCCCGTTTACTTGTTGTAAACTCATATCTGAAAATGAATCCAGAAAAACATTCAAACAGTCACGAGAAGAATACGGAAGAAACTGGTTTGAATCGCTACAAAAATTCCAAGATATATTCGGTAAATTAAAGTCTACAAAAACAACAATGGCATCGGCAGGTTTAACATTTGAGTAAACCAATGATATAAGCGACACATGCCTTAAATAAACGGTAATATCGGAATTCGGGTGGATATACGAGCAAGTAACGAAAATATCGATACTAAAATCTCGAATTCGTACACAAATAAATTCCAAGTCAGAGACATCTGAAAGTATGATTTCCTCAGATGAAAAAAGGTTTTTTACTGCAATGAGGACTCCACCACCAGTCCTGCATTTACGATCCTTCCGAAAAATTTGATACCCAGTAAAAATATTTGGTTTAAGCCAAGTTTCGGTAAATACCAAGACATTAAGACTCCAATCGAAACTTTTAATACAAATATCATTCAACTTTGTATTTAGCCCTCGAACATTTTGGTACAGAATTATTCGGGATTTTATTTAGTTTTTTTGATTAGAATTTAATTTTCTTTGTGGAAGTTTAACGGGATTTACTAGATTTTATTTTTCTTTATAAACAAATTCGCGAACCAAAGTTTTATCCGGCCAAAAATTTGTATTAACAATCTCATCAAACAATTCTGCAGGAACAGATAATTTGAAAGATGAAATGTTTCTAGCGTATGTAAAGTTGAATTTAAAAGCATTTATAATATTACCGGTTTTATTGAGTTTAGAATCAATATAAAATATAATATCTTCAGTTAATGTGTCCGGTGCAAATCTAGACACGAAAATAGATTTTTAGGTTGCACAACAACAAGTCTTTATGGGGTTCTCGTTTCTTGTACTTCCCGCAAACAATAATTTGGAGAAATAATATTTATGGAAGGACAAACATTTTTATCAATATTTGAGATTCCATTCATATTATTCTCAGGAGCGTCATCTACCCTCGTCTCTAAAACCGTAGGATCAGGAGAATAAAATGTAACTGGTGATGCAAACATATCGGAAAAGGATGGAGTTGTTGGAGTTGAAATTGGCTTTGGGGCAGGTGGTAAAAGACCAACAGAAGTATTTTGTTTCGGAGCTGTTTCATGCAAACATTTATACTTGTGAAAGTTTATATCATACTCCTTCAGTTTAGACTGGACAGCTGCTAAGTCCTTTGATACTTCATTAAATCCCTTTCGGGCTTGACGTACCAATTTACAGATGTCCAGCTCTGTATCGCGGCAATCTTCGCAGGACCAACGAAGTCCTTTTTTACCCTCGATCAGATCGACTACTCTACCAGTAAGGGATTTGACGTGATAAAAACCATCGCCTAGCCAACAAGAGACCATGCGTTCGTTATCGACTTTAATGGTGCACTTACGGAAAGAGCAAATCATATTTAAATGCAGTGAAATTTATAAAAAAAACTAGCTGGGCCCGGTCCGCTTTGCTGGCCCCAAAAAAAGTTATTTTTGCCTTTAAGGTCATAATAAATTAATGAAAACAATTGTCAAATATTTTTATTGGGAGCCCAAGTGTAGCATTTTGAAATATTGAATTGTATGAAAAGTGTCACGCCCCGCTGTCCGACCATATGTAGCCTTGAACTTAGAATTGAAAGCATAAAACCATGTCCCGTTGAAAAATGTTCATTGGGAGCTCAAGTGTAACATTTTTTTAAATATTAAATTGTATGGGAAGTGCCACGCCCCGCTGTCCAATTCCAATATGTTGCATTAAAAGCATAGAACCATTTCCCGTTGAAGAATATTCAATGGGAGCCCAAGAATGGCACTTTGAAGTATTGTTTCATTTAGCTTAGAGTTGAAACCATGAAACCATTTGCTAAATTTTGTTGGAAAACATTAAATGAGAGTTACAGCAATTTTAAATATTGGTTTGTATGGGCGGTGCCACGCCCCTTTGTCCAATTACGCCGATATGTTGCATTTAGCTTAGAGTTGAAACCATTTGCTAAATTTTGTTGGAAAACATTGTGTGGGAGCGCTATTACAGCATTTTCAAATATTGACTTGTATGAGCGGTGCCCCGCCCCATTGTCTAATCCAAGCCATTTGTAGCCCAAAAACGTCTGATATATAGCAGTTTTTACTAACTTGTGGGCGGTAAAAGTGGGCGTGTCAAAACCTATCATATGTCACGACTCTTAGAACACATATATTTTGGTGAGAATCGGTGCTGTAGTTTTCGCGTCTACTGGTAACAAACATACACGTCTCTTTTATATATATAGATAAATAAAATGAAAAAGTGTAAAAAAAAGTGTAAATAGTAACGAGACAAAATGTTGACTGCGAAAATTAAGGCACTTTCAAATTATATTAAAACAAGTTCCTGAAAGTATGCTCTGAAAATATGATCAGTCTGAATGTGGAATCTATGTAAAGCTAGTCCCACAAGAAATGTCAAAGTGGATAGTATAAGCAACAACAAAAAAAATTTTAGAATTTTTGTTGTTATGATACTTAGCTGACAGGAATTCACGGAAATATCGCACAAAACTTTGTTATTTGCACAAAACTTATTGCACTTAGCCAGAACTTAATTTATTTAATATGTTTAAAAGATCTTCAAAATAATAAACACGGTATAACTATTTAAAAATATTTATTTGAATCGCAGCAAAACAAAGCCTGGTTTTCATTATGTCAAAATAATGTCAATTGTTGTCATTTGTTGTGAGAACAGTTTGGCATTTCGTTGTCAATTTAACGAACTGTTGTAAAATATCGGAAAATGAATATGAGGTGACGTCACCGTTTGTCATATACGTTGGTATTTGCCAACATGCTGGCAAATTTGTTTGCATATGGCACGGGCCAGCAAATTCAGCCCTTTGCTGAATCGTTGTCAGTTTGTGATGATATTGATTATGACATAATGAAAACCACTTAAGTTTTTCGTTTTTAGCATGAAATGGAGCTGGCAAAAAAAATAATTTGCTCGATCAATCTAATTTAAAAAGAATTACTTTTTGTTTGACTATATTTATTTGAATATTATTTGTTTTGTTTAATGTAATATTTATTAAATATGTTTTCTTTGTCGAATTAAACTTAAAATATTGTTGCAACAATTTGTTCTTTAATTTTATATTAACTATTGTATTTTATTGGAAAATCCCGAAAATCCCGGAAATCCCGAACAAATCCCTGGATCCCGGGATTGTAATTTCAAATCACGAAATCCCGGGATTTTCAAAAACACTTCGGGATTTAATGCCTTAGTTACGATGTTATGCCTGTTATGTTTGTAAATACACCAAGCTAAAAAAATACAATAATACCTACTGACTACGGATTTCGATTCCAATCCATTGTTAGCCCCGAAAATCCCGGGATTTTTATAAAATAAAGGGATTTTTGTGATTAGTCTATAAATAAATCTTTAATATTTATAAATTTAAAACGCCAATTTGGTTGTAACAGTTAGGAACAAAAACTAGCCGTATGAGCTTCGCTGCTATGCTGCCATGGCGATGTACAGTATGTATGCCGCCTTTAAATCGATGAAGAGATGGTTGGTCTCGATTCGAAATTTGTTTCAATGTGAAAATTATAACTATGGAATTTGGATCTTGTATCCGACATTTAGCAGGGATATTCCCCTGTAGTGAGCACTGAGGTCCCTTTTTATGGATGGGACCAATGACGCTTTACCACTAGTCTTTGGACACAGAAAATTAAAAAATATATACTAACAAACTTAAAACTTCAAAATTTTTTTATTTACAAAAAAAAAAGCGAAATATTTTGATTACAAAGCCAGTAAAATTTCAATAAAATGTTGATGCTTAGAACATTTTTTTTTAAGAAAGAATAAAAACACGATAGATGGCGGCTTCCATCTATCGTTTAAGCCCAAAATCATAAAGTTCGGACCAGTCCCGCGGATGTTGCACCACTATCTTTCCTTTTTTCAATATTGCGTTCAGTGAAAAGTTACTAAGTCTCATATAAATGGAATTACCCACTTTCGCTCACCCACGTCCAACTTCTTGACTATTTTTTTGTGAGCGGTGTTAATGGCGGTTTCCATGTATCGTTTAAGCAAAAAACTATAAAGATAGGACAGTTCCCGCGGGTGTTGTAGCATTTTTATCTTGTGCCAGAGTTGTTCTCAAAAAGAAGCAAATTACACTCTTGATACTTATCCAAACTCAATGCGGTCTTTTGCGGTAGATAGTTCTAAGCTTCCTCTTCATTTTAAGCCTAAGACTGTTTGTATTCATGGGTTTAATCTTTAAAAGCAAATATCTCATTTTGATTTTTTTGGACTTAGTAACTTTTCACTGAACGACGACGATATATTGTATAAAATTTATTCTATGAAATTTTGACTTTTCTATATAAAGGACTTAATACTGAAAATAAATGCATTCATTCAGTTATAACTGTTTTTAAATTCAAATTAATCTTTTTGTTTATTTTTTTATGCAAAAACTATATTTTTTCAATTAAAACTTATAAAAACCATTTGTTGGTTTTTTTAAAATGTATTTTACTTGAACAAGTAACACATAACGAAAAATCCCGAGATGGCGAAAATGCCTTCTGAATCGAAAGCCCTACTACTCAATGAGTTGGCAATTTTAGTGGAATCCATTCATATATAGGGTTGCCATATTTTGCTACGCTCTACCAACGCACCGATTTTTTTAGTATACAAATTTTATGTAATTTTACTACAATTATGTGTAATTGATTAAGTAATTGGTGAATAGTACTTTTCTACGTTGACTTTCCAATTTCTTTCAAAACATTTCATTCACATTCATTTTGAACCAGCGTTGCATTGTGAATATAATTTCATTCACAATTACTAAGTGGAATACAAAATTTCAGTATTGCATTTTGAGAAATAAAAAAATGATTAGGGCTATTCACGATTTGGTCTTGTAGAAGCTCAGAGGTGCAAATGCAAATATTTATTGCAAATTTTTGCAGTACAACAACAACATATTCAGATTTGCATTCGGCATAGCATATAAAAGCTATACGTTTTCTGTGATGCATATCTACGTAGGAAATAAAATCTGTATATTTAGTTGTTGTGGTGCAAAAATATGCAATAAATATTTGCATTTCCACTTCTGCAAGACCATTTGCACCAACTCGTGAATAGCTCCATTGTATTTTAAATAAGGAAATAAACATCCGATTTATCACAAATTAACTAATTAATTATTGTATGACCAAACATTTTTTATTACTCTTTTATTTTTTCACAAAATTGATTGGGACTTTCGGTATTCTTGTCGGGACGTCAAGACAATGCAGGCCATATCGGGACTGTTACGATATATAAGGGCGGATGGCAACCCCATTCATATATCCAAGATTACTTTACAGGGGCTTACTGTATCATTTACATGAAAAATATAACCCTCAATGACTAATTGTGTTTAGTATGACCCCAATCAAGGTGAAAGTTCTGAAATCTCGAACAAGTTTCTATGTCGGTTATAGCATTTATAGTTAAAACCAAAACGCAGCAAATGTAACAGTTACTAGTTATGAAGGGTAAGCTGCTAATTACTACATAAACTCGAGAAAATTATTTAGTTTTATATTGCAACTTTTTGTTAATCATTTAGGTTCAGTTTCTCAGTACGTTAAATGAGCTTTAAATGCCCGAGGTTGGCTATTTAAAGTTAATTTACTATGGGAAAATGTAAATTGTGAATAGCAATCGCACTTAAATGGTGACTGAAAAATTCGGCCTTAATTAGTTTGGAAAATATTTTGAAATGCATTACATGATAAGTACCTACTACCATGTTATTTCTAGTGATAAATCGATTAATCGGCTTCGGCCGTTATCGGCCGAAAAATACCCTTCGGCTTCAATTCGGTTTCGGACTAAAATAACCAAAGTTTAAAAAAATACGAGGGTTGCTCGATTAGTTTCTGGAATGGAGCAACCCATATGTCCCATATGTGGATCTCAATATTTTGTAAAATTGTCATTTTTTTTGCGTTATTTTCTTCAGATGACAAATATGGTTTTTCGTCCCCAAAATGGGTCTAATAATTTTTTAAAAAGATCAGTAAAGCAAAAAAATTAGGTCGAATTTTGCTAAGTGCAGAAGAGTGCATTAATCTATTGGGTCGCACCATTGATTAGTGAAGCACAGAGGCGCACCCAAGGGGGGAGGGGGGGTGGTTTGGGGGTTTAAAACCCCCCCGAAATTATTTCGCATTACCAAACCGAACTGCAGATTAATGTTTTTTAATTTGATTGGTAAAAATATATTAATAAATCAAAAACAGCTAAAAAATCCCCCAAAAGTTTAAAATGTTGCATTCAAAAGCCAAAATCCGTTTTTTTCGATCAAATTTCTATTCATTGTGATCGAATAAAACGACACAGGTCGTTCATCGTAGTATAAACGACACTCATGATAGGGCCCAAGGTTATGTTTTGTCCTGTAATTTTCATTAAATCGTCCAAAATATTGTATAACACTGTTCGACAAACATCAACTTTTGAACATGATCGGGACGAATAGAGTACCACTGTCTCCCAGTTTTTCGGGATCAATTCTTATAACAGTTTAAATCGCATATTTGCATGTTGTATTTTTCAAATGCAAAAATTTTGTATTCCTTGGTATTTTCGGGTTTTCAAAAAAAGCTGATTTAATTCGATTAAAACAAACATTATTTAACGAAAACTCAGTATTATAATCTGCTGACGACTAAACTTTATCTTCTAGCTACAGTGGTATTCAGAAGTATTAAGTTGCTGGAATCCATTCATATATGACACCCTAAGATTGAAAAAACCCTGAACAAAATGTGTTTGCGAAAAAGCCGTTTAAAAAATTTTGCATGAAGAAGCCGTGCAAAGTGAACGATAACGAATTTTGGTGCAAGAAAACTTAGTTTGAAAAACTGATGGAGCGGCCATCAGACTTTTACGCTAAAAAGCTTTTTATTAATTTTCGGTGAAAAATTTTGTTATGCAGATTTTTTTCCAAAAAGCACTTTTCATAAGAATTTTGTACAAAACATTATTTTGAAGAAATTTTGAGCTAAATATTTGCTTTTGTGAAAAGTCGAAACGCCAGTTTGTTAGCTGCAAGTTGTTTTGTATTGTTCGCAGTGAATTTGGGTACAAATTTTTTAATTTTGGTTTTTGGGTTTTTTAGTTTGTAGGAGTTTGTAATTTGTGCAATATTCGTTATTTATGTACACTAGGTGACAAAATTTAAAAACAAAAATTCTTTCAATAAAATTTTAATTTAAACAAATTTGTGTTCTTCAATAAAATTTGTCAAAGAATTTTCGTGAAAATTTTTTTTGGGTTTTTTACGTAAAATACAGAAGCTAATTGGTTTTTTATTTTCTACATTTTTGGGAACAAAGCATGTGTGTTTTAAGGTGTATCGATGTATTTATACAATTTTTAAACTTCCTGCAAATAGCATTTCATGTGATCACAACCATTTAACAATAAATTGTGAATTATTGAAGTTTTGTGTATACATAAATGCATCCACAAGACTTTCTTCTCTGGTTTTACTACGCGTATAGAAACCCTTTCAGTTGTGCGTATTAAAACAAAAGGAAAAAACCAAATACGCGTGGCTGAAAGAAAACAACAACAATAAACGCACAAGTGTTCATGTCACACATTCCTTCGCTTGATCACACAAAACAAGAAATTGTTTGTTTATGATTTACATTCCTCCAGTCGATGGTCAATGCTGGCGCAGCGAATTTCAGAAGGAAAACAATGCGCGAACTAAAAATGTGTGGAGTCTGGAAACCACCCTTATTTTTGTGCGCAATTAGGAGGTACTTTCTTCTGCGGCGCGACTTGATCTCGGCTACAATGTCGCGTGGGTGCGTAGACGACCTGTTACATGTAGAACAGACAAGTGGGATCCAATTTTCATGCTGCTTGGGAATTTGCGTGTGTGTTTGGTTGTCTAAGAAATTCTTTCTTTGCGAAGACTATTTAAGTTGTTTTGGGTTAGTGACGCATATGGAGTGAAAGGAATGAAAACGAAGATCAACATTTCATTGGGATATACATTCGATGCTAAGTGCGACTTAAAGAATGCGGTGAAATTTTAAATTGTGATATATTATTAAAAATATGGAACGATAAGCTCTGAAATGAAATTTTTATTACTTAATTTCAACAAAAGAACCGATCTAAATTTGCAAATAATAAGGGGACGACCTTCACGGAAATAAAATTACACAAAATGTCGCTACTTGCTCTACGATGAATTTTCAAGGGCTTCATATAAATAAAAATAGTACCTAATAGTTCCTTTACTCCATATGCGTCACTAACCCAAAACAACTTAAAAAATCCTCGCAAAGAAAGAATTTCTTAGACAACAAAACACACATGCAAATTCCAACGCAGCAAGAAAATTGGAGCCCACTTGTCTGTTCTACATGTAAACAGGTCGTCTACGCACGCACGCGACATGATCGCCGAGATCAAGTCGCGCCGCAGCAAGAAAGTACCTCCTAATTGCGCACAAAAATAAGGGTGGTTTTCAGACACCACACATTTTTAGTTCGCGCATTGTTTTCCTTATGAAATTTGCTGCACCAGCATTGACCATCGACTGGAGGAACAAGCAATTTCTTTTTTTGTGGGATAAGCGAAGGAATGTGTGACATGAACACTTGTGCGTTTATTGTTGTTGTTTTCTTTCAGCCACGCGTATTTGGTTTTTTCCTTTTGTTTTAATACGCACAACTGAAAGGGTTTCTATACGCGTAGTAAAACCAGAGAAGAAAGTCTTTTGGATGCATTTATGTATACACAAAACTTCAAAATTTCACAATTTATTGTTAAATGGTTCTGATCACATGAAATGCTATTTGCAGGAAGTTTAAAAATTGTATAAATACATCGATACACCTTAAAACACACATGCTATGTTCCCAAAAATGTAGAAAATAAAAAACCAATTAGCTTCTGTATTTTACGTAAAAAACCCCAAAAAAATTTTCACGAAAATTCTTTGACAAATTTTATTGAAGAACACAAATTTGTTTAAATTAAAATTTTATTGAAAGAATTTTTGTTTTTAAATTTTGTCACCTAGTGTACATAAATAACGAATATTGCACAAATTACAAACTCCTACAAACTAAGAAAACCCAAAAACCAAAATTGTACCCAAATTCACTGCGAACAATACAAAACAACTTGCAGCTAACAAACTTGCGTTTCCATTTTTCACAAAAGCGTAGAATTATAAACAAATATTTAGCTCAAAATTTTTTCAAAATAATATTTTGTAAAAAATTCTTATGAAAAGTGCTTTTTGGAAAAAAATCTGCATAACAAAATTTTTCACCGAAAATTAATAAAAAGCTTTTTAGCGTAAAAGTCTGATGGCCGCTCCATCAGTTTTTCAAACTAAGTTTTCTTGCACCAAAATTCGTTCTCGTTCACTTTGCACGGCTTCTTCAATCACAATTTTTTCCACGGCTTTTTCGCAAACACATTTTGTTCAGGGTTTTTTCAATCTGGGGGTGTCATATAGGGTTGCCATATTTTGCTACGCTCTACCAACGCACCGATTTCTTTAGTATACAAATTTTATGTAATTTTACTACAATTATGTGTAATTGATTAAGTAATTGGTGAATAGTACTTTTCTACGTTGACTTTCCAATTTCTTTCAAAACATTTCATTCACATTATATATATATTCTCCTTATTTTTTTATTATTATGTAATTTTCCAGAACTTTCTATGTAGACTTTTTATGTATACAGTGAAATTCCTGTAAGGACAGTCCATCAATAACCGCTTCAATAACCGGACAAATTTCATGGACACTGCTTTTTCATTAATTTTTCCATACAAATATCATTCCAATAACAGGACGCTCTAATAACCAGACGCGGACACTATATTTCATGCAATTTTGATCAATAAATCTCTAGTAAACGGACAAAAATCAAAAAAAATCCCAAACGATATTTTCAAAAATTTGTAGATCCAAAACACAAACTAACTGAAAAATCCGCTCTCTATTTGACACATACGACATTAATGTGTGCGTACATGTTAAAAGGGGAATCACCAATTTCGTTTTTATCCCACTGGTATTTTAAAAGCGAAATTGGTGATTCCCCTTTTAATATGTACGCACACATTAATGCCGTATGTCCAGTAAAGAAATAATGAAAATTATTATTTTTTTCAGATTAGTTAGTTTGAAAAAGATTTTATTTCGTAAAAATTAAAAATTGACTGAAAAGTGTCGACATAATTTGAAATTTTTTACTATTGCATTCAATTCATTTGTTCTTCATATAAAACACCATCGGATAGTTTCTTTATGTAATGCCGTATGTAAAAATATGCAATACGCTGTGCAGAAATTTTTATCATCTAACGGGATGTATGTATGTTTGTATATATAATATTCTTTATTAAATATGTACATATTCATAAATTCGTACAAAATATTAAATAAAAGACAATTTATGATCACGTAGATGCAATTCCAACCATTTTTTTTTAAATGCACCCCCATAAGCGGACATCTCCAATAACAGGACAAAAACACTGCTACGGTGAGTGTGCGGTTATGAGGGATTTCACTCTATTTGTAAATTGCTGACTCCACTATTGATGCATTTAAAGCTAAAGTGGAGTACCATTATATGGTATTAAAAAATTATAAGAATTTAAATATGCTTCCCGCTCAGACGAAAGCGAAACAGAAGAAAGTGCGACACAATTAAAACAACAACAAGAAAGTGCGAGAACGGCGAAAATTCATGTGTCCCCGCTTGCCCCCAATAGCGATGACGCTCTTCGTCCATCATTGCAGAATGCAACGCTCTCTAAGCATTCTGTATCGCTAATGTTACCAACTACTCCTGTTCAATATCCCGCATTGATGACATCACACGCTGAATCTCTCACGCCTGCTCTAACATGGAGTCAAGAGTGTGTTACTCCAAACACACACACAGGTAACTCTGTTTCGCCTTTTGTTCTAGAAATCCCATTTCATCACAGCATGCAAATTCCCTTTTGCGTTACTCCCGCTCAGAACTTAAATGAGCAAAAAAAATTTGTCGATAAGTTAAAAACAACAAAACTTCAAAGTAGCTCTATCTCTAGAGAGCAAAATATAAAGGCAACGGCAGCGCAGACAGGCATTGACGCCTACTTCAAACGAAGAGGTTCTCCTCCTGGAAATGTGAAATCTTCTAAAATGCAAAAGACTAATCCCAAAAAGTCTATTGAGTTAGGGCACAACCGATTTGCCATTCTGGCCGAATCCACAAGTTCGGAACCGATTCCGAAATTCCAAAAACCCCCACCAATTTACTTACGTGAAAAAAACTCAAATTCCCTAATAAAAACCATTTCTCAAATAATTGGTGATCACACATTTCATGTAATCCCTATTCTTAAGGGAAGAATCCATGAGACTAAAATTCAAATCTATAACGAGGCAAATTATAGAAAAATTATCGAATCCCTCGATAAATCAAAAAAGAGCTATTACACATATCAGCTCAAAAGCTCTAAAGGTCTCTCCGTTGTCATAAAAGGCATTGACTCGTTTGTTGAATACAATGAAATCAAAAGCGCTTTAATCGAAGAGCGCTTCCACGTTAAATCCGTTTTTAACATACAATATCGAGATAAAATTCCCCAACCACTATTCCGAGTGGAACTGGAATTTGATCCGAAGTCCCTAATAAAAAAAGAGTAAAAAACAAGTTTTTTAAAATATAACCCTTTAACCGACTAAAAAGCTGAAAATAAATTTCCTTAAAATTAATTTCAGCAATTTCGATTTAAAATTAAGGGTTTTTGGCTACTTTATTCCTAATATCATTGCAGATTTTGAAGTCGCCAAAAACCCTTAATTTTAAATCGAAATTGCTGAAATTAATTTCAAGGAAATTTATTTTCAGCTTTTTAGTCGGTTAAAGGGTTATATTTTAAAAAACTTGTTTTTTACTCTTTTTTTATTTTCCCCTTTTTTTAAAAAAATTTTTTTTTTTCGGTATATTTCTTTTTCATTTATATTTTGCCCGTATCATTTTTCTTCTTAAATTTTTACATTTAAAAAATTTTTTGGGGTTAAAAAAAAAAAAATTTTTCCCCCCTTTTTCCCCCCTTTTTTTTTTCCTTTTTTACTCTTTTTCCCAATGCTAGCCTATGTGAAAAATTTCAGCCCTGTAGCTTAAAAAATACGAAAGTTAGAACTTTAAATTGGCTCCATTTCGCTCCCCTTTGCCCCCACACCCCCGTTTCCAAAGGGTATAAAAAATTATTTTGTCAATAAGAACCCACCTACCAAATTTCATCATTGTAGCTTGAAGGAATCGGAAGTTATGTCATGTTTAAAAAAAAAAGTTTGAGTCCCCCCACGGCCCCCTACGCCTCTGATGGACCCCAAAATTTGATAGAATGCATTGTCACCGGAGTTCTATCAGTGTTCCAAATTTCAGCTCTCTAGCTCATGTGGAAGTGTATAAAAAAGCTCGCCGCAGATTTGAGGATATATATATATATATATATATATATATATATAGTCCGCCCAAAGCAAGTTAATATAAGGGTTATAAAAAAGGGGGAATCTCACCCAATTTACTCACTGCGGTATCTCCTCCATCGCAAAATTACAGTGGAAGAGCCTCATAAGCGCCGAGGACCAATTCAGTGCCAAAATTGCCAAGAATACGGCCACACAAAATCGTATTGCACACTTCCCAGCGTGTGCGTAATATGTGGCGATCTCCACCCCACAAACTTGTGCAAAAAAACTAAAGAGGATGCAAATGTTAAAAAATGCAGCAACTGCGGTGGCAACCATACAGCAAACTATAGAGGCTGTCCAATCTACAAATCCTTCAAAAGCAAGAAAAATCCCAACAAATCCCTCACAATCTATTGTACCTACTTATGTAAATCCCAATATAAATCAAGGCGTTTCCTACGCCAGCGCTTTAAAAGGACAAAACTCTGTCCCCGAGTTCACGCAACCTGCTCCTCCTAGCAGTTCTCTCGAACAAACTCTGCAAGTGTTTATACAAAATATGTCACAATGTATGTCTGGTATGCAAAATATGATGCAAGAAATGTCTAAACCATGAATGGTTTAAAAATATTTTGGAAGGCAAACGGCCTGTGTCTTCACAAACTAGAACTTCTCGAGTTCTTGAAAGAGTCCAGCATTGACGTTATGCTAATTTCTGAAACTCACTTCACCGAAAAACACTTTTTCAATCTTCCGGGATATAGACTCTATGACACAAAGCATCCAAGCGGAAACGCTAGAGGTGGTTCCGCTATTCTCATAAAAAGCCGAATAAAGCATTATGCTTTACTGAATTATTGCACAGAATACATTCAAGCGACAAGTATTTCTCTCGATGAATACTTAAAAGGCCTAACATTAACAGCTATATACTGCCCGCCCAGACACAAAATAACTGAGCAACAATTCCAGACTTTTTTCCATTCTCTTGGATCAAAGTTTCTCGTTGCCGGCGACTTCAACGCCAAACATACATACTGGGGCTCTCGGCTTATATCACCAAAGGGCAGGCTCCTGTTGAACACTGTCAACAGCCTCGGCCTTGACGTTGTCTCCTCTGGCACTCCAACTTACTGGCCAACTGACAGCCGAAAAACTCCCGACGTCATTGACTTTGCAGTATTTAAAACTGTAAGAAGGAGCCAATTGACTATAGAATCTTCTCTAGATCTCTCATCAGACCATACGCCTACTATTATCACAATAAAGTACATCCCAAGCTCTGAGGTCAACCCACCAGATAAATTGACTAGTAAACTCACAAACTGGCTCAAATATCGGAAGTATATAAGCTCTCACATTAACCCTAAAGTGTCACTAAAAACGAAAAACGAAATAAACACAGCTGTTAGTAAATTCACACTTTTGCTTTCCAAAGCAGCTGCAGCGGCCACTCCCTCCCAAATCCAAAATAGCTCAACCCGAAGCTATACAAAATGTACTCCAAAACATATAGAGCAGCTTCTAAAAAATAAAAGAAAAATACGTCATGAATGGCAAAATCACAGATCGCCCACCTTGAAAAAACAGTTAAAAGATATCACTCGAAATCTACAAAAACAGCTTAAATGGAAATCCGAAAGAGACTTTCAACAACTCGTTGAACATCTCGCACCCACAAAATCAACAAATTACTCTCTCTGGCGAGCTGCTAAAAATATGAAAAAACCGGTACTGGCAGAACCTCCCATACGGCTGCCAAACGGAAATTGGGCCAGAAGCGATTCAGAAAAAGGTGCTGCTTTTGCCAACCACCTAAAAACCGTATTCACCCCGAACGAAACAACTGGTGATATCCCATTACCAACAATAATCCGACTCAATAACACCTGTACAGTCGCGATGAAAAAAAATGAACTAATGGAGGCAATAAATAAATGCCTGAACCAAAAAAAAGCACCAGGACCGGACTTGATAACGCCCACAATGATAAAAGAACTGCCATCAGTTGCAATAACCCATTTATTGCACATATTTAATGCAATCCTTAGAACATGTCACTACCCAGATGATTGGAAACTTTCTCAAGTTACAATGATTCCCAAACCTGGAAAAAATCCCAACAATGTGACTTCATACCGCCCCATAAGTTTGCTCTCTGTGTTATCGAAACTCTTCGAAAAACTTCTAATAAAACTGATTACACCCAAAATTACAGAAAAACAAGTGATTCCCGATCACCAGTTTGGCTTCCGCGAAAAGCATGGCACTATCGAACAAGTACACCGTATTGTAGACTCAATAAAAAGCACTTTCGAAAAGAAACAGTACTGCTCCGGTGTTTTTCTCGATATTACCCAGGCCTTCGATAAAGTCTGGCACGAAGGACTTATTTTCAAATTACAGCATATTCTCCCAGCTAATATGCACTGCCTACTTAAAAACTATCTCACGAATAGAAAATTTGTAGTAAAATATAAAAGCTTTGTCTCCCAAAAATACGATATACTGGCCGGAGTACCACAAGGTAGTGTCCTCGCGCCCCTGCTTTATATTATATATACTGCAGATATGCCCAAAAGCGACAGAACTCTTTTATCGACTTTTGCTGACGACACTGCTATCCTGTGCTCCCACTCAAACCCAGACATGGCAACTCTTTACGTGCAAAAACATTTGGACTCTCTAAGCAATTGGCTATCACGATGGAAAATCAAAGTCAACGAATCCAAAAGCTGCCACTTAACCTTCACCCTAAGAAGGGGCACGTGTCCTGCTCTGAATAAAACCCATATGGACATATGGAATTGAACTCTGGGGTACAGCCTCTCCCTCTAATGTGGAAAAACTCCAGAGAGTCCAATCTAAAATCCTGCGACAAATTACCAGAGCCCCTTGGTTTATAAGAAATGCAAACATCCACAATGATTTGAATATCCCTGCAGTAAAAGACGAAATTCCGAAACTTACCTCGAAGTACAAGCAGAAGCTTATGTTTCATCCAAACATTCTAGCTAGAAATTTACTGAGACCTCTGAATCCCTCACGTCTTAAACGAAGCTAATATATATCTCATATATTAGATACGCTAACTCCACATTGCCTAAATCAATGGATGTAGGGCAATTTTTACATCTCATAGCATAGTTTAAGCCGAATTTTTCTTTTTTTTTTAGAATTAAGTAGAATTATTGAATAATCATTGTTAGACCTAAGTTAATATTGGGTGATTCAAATACATAAATGTACATTATAAAAAAAAAAAAAAAAAAAATTTTATAGAGGAAAACCATTACCTTTAAAAAACTTTCCGATAGGATGTAAACTCATAACGCTAGACTAAAAATGTTGTTTACAAGGAGAAAATTTTCAAGTAAAATAATCTAAAAGAAATGACAATATCTGAGTTTTTTTTAACTAGCGAGATAAATTCACATCCTATTCAATGGAAAAGGCAAAAATGCGATCTAAATTTTTTAGTGTCGAACGGTGTAATAGAAGTTATTTTTGTCTCCAGTTGCATAAAAAAGACTTACATCATACGTTTTTCTTTTTATCAAAACAAAAAATTAGTGACAGTTACCCACTTTTTCGTCTGCCATGCCATTGTGATACCACTTTTTCAAAATTAGCGTAATTTGACACTTTTTAGGAATTTGGGAAACTTTTTTCCTCTTTTTTGATTAACAAATTTATTCGTTTACAAATCGAAGAAAAACAAAGTTGATAACATTGACTTGAGACATTCAAATATAGATCAAATTATCACAATAAATCGAGACATTTGACGAAGTACCTGAGTATTGATACTACAACGCTATTTCCCAAATTTGATTTAAATACGTTTCATTGGATTTCACAACCTTTTCCCTCTGTGTATTTACCCAGCGAAAAATTGTAGACCAATCACTCCAAAATATCAGCATTGGAGTAGTCCATGGTGTAGTAACAACTCAAACATGTGGAGTGGTTACAAGACTTGGTTACATGTAATGCAGATGTGGACCAATGCAGTGAAAATGAACACGCATTTGCTGAGAGGGAAATTATCCGTCTTGCTCTTCATTTCAATGAGATGATTCCGTGGAGTTGTAAATATAATTTAATTTTTTATAGGTTACCAAGTATATGGAATGGTAATCAGGTCTAGTCTATGGAATCGAACAAATGTAATCAGTGTTTTTCCTAACTACAATTTCTTTTCAGGGGAACGGAAAATAAATATATTTTTTAAAGCGAGTGTTGAGAAATGATTAATCTCAAACTTTTCTCGGTTGCAAAAATTGGCCTTACTGGACTCCAACAAAAGTATTGACATAAAATTGTAAGATTTTGAAAGAATTTTTTTAATGAAATATTTGCGCATACATTACCAAACATGATTTTTTATACCCTACACCTCATGAGGTATATTCACTTTGGTCTGATGTTTGTAACACCAAGAAGGAGACGTGTCAGGTAAGGAAAAGTATATATATTCTTGATCAGCGTCACCTCATGAGTTGATTTAGCGCTATCCGTCTGTCCGTCTGTCCGTCCTCTTTTCTTGCAAACAAAATTTTGGATTTATCCTTCTTAGGCCCTAGAAGGAGTTGGTATTGAAAATGGGCGGAATCGGTCGACTGCCACGCCTACCTCCCATATAAGTGAAAATAGTGTTTATGCCGCAATTTTAAGATTTCATCAAAACAGTATGAAATTTTGTATAGTGGGGTTTTCGGGGTCGCTGATTTCGAATTTGATGTCGGAATTTAAAAATTCAAAATGGCGGATCCAATATGGCGTCCGAAATTTTAAGATTTCATCAAAACAGTATGAAATTTTGTATAGTGGGGTTTTTTAGTTCGCTGATTTCGAATTTGATGTCGCATTTTTAAAATTCAAGATGGCGGAACCAATATGGCCCAGTAGGTGTAGGGTATATATAAGTCGGCTTGCCTGACTGAAACTTACTCACTTGTTTTAAATATAATTAAAAACTGACTATAAAAAAAATATTTTAAAAAAAATTGTTTTCACGTTTTAAGTTCGGAATAAAGTATTACTTTTGCCACCTTTCTGACTGTCGCACAGTGTAGTTAATGAAATTTGTCACTTATCGTTTTTATACCGAAAGAAACTTATGTGTGAAAAATGGGCGCGGTCAGATAATTTGTTCGCCTACCTCCCTTATAACCCTGATTATCAAAGCACAAAATACATGAGAAATTCTTGAACAATGTGGTTTAAATTTTGTAGGCAAATGTTTTTTGGCATAGTATTATCACGTACTAAAAATGGGCGTGGTCGAACCACTTTTACGCCCACCTCCTGTAACCCTAATTATTTAAAGAGCAAAAACATGAGAAATTCCTAAACATTCTGGTTCAAATTTTGTAGGAAACTATTTTTGGGCATAAATTTATCACGTACTAAAAATGGGCGTGGTTTAACCACTTTTATTCCTCCTGTAACCCTGATTATCAAAAGCTCAAAAACATGAGAAAAATAATTATTTAAAAAAAAGGGGGGGCAGTTTGCCGCAGGAAACTTTTTTTTATTTTACAAACCTTTCGCTGCATTTTGCAAAAAAAAAATCGCGGGTGTACTCGGGGGTACTTTTTTTAAATGATTAAAACAAATTTTTTTAAAAATTTTTTTCATAATTTTGTGTAGTGGGAATTTTTTGAATTAGAAATTTAGAATAATGTAAAATCAATTTAAAATTTTCGGAAATGTTTTTAGTTATTTCACAGTACATTTGAAATATTCTGAAATCAATTTTGAGTAATCTGAAATCGTATTTAGATATTCAGAGTTCAAATTAAAAATCGAAAATCAATTTCAAATACATAGTCTAGGTAAAATACTGTTGAATCACATTCTCTCTAAAAACAAAAATTTCGGTTATGGTGAGAAATAGTTTGGATTTTTTAACTTGTATCTTGAAGTATTTTTTTGTTTTTAAATTCTTCTATTTTGTTCATTTTTTCTGATTTTTTTTAATTTGTATGTTCGGTTACCATCTGTTGATCGTTGATTAAAAAAAAACTTTCATTATCATAAAGTATGCTTCAATTTTGTTTAACAAATTGCTCACTATTCAAACTATCCAAATTGTATTAATATAATGAAGACAACAAATTTTTTGTTCGAAAAAAAATCAGCCCAACCCCCTTCTGAATATGGCTCTGTATGCATGTATATTTTATATAATATGCGTAAACAATTTAAATTTCATGTCGGAATCCACTTGTCAGGTGATGTCAGGTGAAATTTGTCTTCCATTTTTGTGATTTTGAATACTCTTACATATGTATGTATGTATATATATAATGCGTTGTGATTAAATAAACGAAAACATTTTCGTTTCCATATCTATATTTGCTAATGACATGCTAATGATTCGACGTATGGAACTGTATGCCTCATATGTATGTACTAGTGCTTTACCGAATCCCGGTTCATTTTGGAAAAAATATCCCTGGATTTTCTGCATTACATTTTAAATAAATTAGTTCGTTAAAAAAGTTCAATACAAAAAAATATAACTTTTCATTACTCATAAAATATTAAGAAAGATCGTGTTAGTAGAAAAAAAGCTTTTGATAACATTTCAACCACCCAAAACCACTCATATTAATATTTATGTTTATTTATTTATGCAAAAACTATATTTTTTCATTTAACAGTTATAAAAACATATAATTGTATATTTTTTTTCCAGTTCCTGAAATTCCGTGATTCCGAAAAGCCTTAGAGATCTAAAACCCTAGTATGAACATATGTATGTACGTATTTAAGTACGGTTGTAATATGTAAAAATGTTTTTTTTAAATAATGTAATAAGTTGAGGTACTGTGAAAATATTCAAAGTTAGTTGAACATAAATTAATTAACAAATAATTTTAACTTCAGCATTTAGCAAAATAAAAAAAACTGCAAGAGATTTGACGATTCCAATTCGAATTTTAAAATTTCACTTTTAACCACAATTAGCCATCAGAATATATACACACACACTTTTGGTTTTACTCGATTGCACATAAAAATGTAACTGATGCTATCACTACCAAGAAGGTGTGTTCACTAGCACGTATGTACGTATGTACATATATATTTACTTAGCGAAATGAAAAACTTGTATTACGATCAGTGGAATTCGTGATATTGCAGCGTGCATATATTTTTTTTAAACAATAATTACCACAAATCGGTTTTCGAAATAGCAGAGACAAGAAACCGAAATTATCACAACCAACCACGTAATAAAAGCGCAGACTCAAAATATTTCGAATAAATCGCTAGCGACGACTGTGAAAAACTGAAGGCAAGATATTCATCGTAAAGACTTCAATGTTAATATTGCCAACTAAATATCAAACCAGCCAAGCAGGTATCATTTCAGTTTACTGCTGATGCATAGTGGTGTGAGATGCAACAAAGCTAAGCGGTTCAGTGCAAAGCTTTATTGAACCGAAGATACCCAATGAATACCTAAACCAAAAATGCTTGTGGTTAGAGTGGAGCTTCACGATTCACGCAACTTTATATATACATTCTTATGCATAACTTTGTATATATTACCAAATACATATATAGTTATGAACTTATTTCAGCATAATATATTTTAAGTAATGTTTAGGTATTATGAACGATGCAACTAATTTAGGGTAAAAGTAAAATCCAGTTTGTCGTTTTTGTTGAAGTCTTTAGATATCGATAGTAACCTCAATTTAATTTATGTCGCTTGTGGCATAGTTTTTAGTCAATAAGAAATAGTGTAACGCAGATAAGCTTTTGTAACTCGATATTCTATGTGCACAGGATTGTCATCCGTCCAATATTGCGAATTAATAATTGATTTTGAATGCAATGGTCATTTTATTGAAATATAAATTTTCAATTATAATTTTTAATTCTAATTAAAAAATGTTTAATTGGCATTGAATTATAATTTAATTTGGTTTAAATTCAATTAATTGAAAATGTCCAAAAAAATTGAAAATTTTCAATCAATTCAATATTTTTCAATAAATTGAATATTTTTTTTAAATTATTGATTTTTTTCAATTAATTGAACATTTTTAATTCACTGCATTCATCCCTATCAATCGTGCACTACATATAGGTGAAGTTATAAATATGTTAGTCAGAATATGTACAAAATAAACGTAATGACGATTTGTAAAAAAATATATATTTTCTTTTCGTATGCATGTGGGTTATTCAATATCTAATCGACATGTTTTTTGAAAGAGAGTAAGAGTTGAAAAAGAGTAAAAAACAAGTTTTTTAAAATATAACCCTTTAACCGACTAAAAAGCAGAAATTAATTTCCGCAAATTCGATTTAAAATTATGGGTTTTTGGCTACTAATATCATTGCAGATTTTGAAGTCGCCAAAAACCCTTAATTTTAAATCGAATTTGCTGAAATTTATTTAAAGGAAATTTATTTTCTGCTTTTTATTCGGTTAAAGGGTTATATTTTAAAAAACTTGTTTTTTACTCTTTTTTATTTTCTTCTTTTTAATTTTTTTCCCCCTTTTTTCCCCCCTTTTCCCCCCCTTTTTTTACTCTTTTTCCCCAATGCTAACCTAAGAAAAATTTTAGCTCTGTAGCTTAAAAAATACGAAAGTTAGAACTTTAAATTGGCTCCATCCCGCTCCCCTTTGCCCCCACACCCCCCTTTCCAAAGGGTATAAAAAATCATTTTGTCAATAAGAACCCACCTACCATCATTCATCATTGTAGCTTGAAGGAATCGGAAGTTATGCCATGTTTAAAAAAAGGGGTTTGAGTCCCCCCACGGCCCCCTACGCCACTTATGGACCCCAAAATTTAATAGAATGCATTGTCACCGCTAGATATGCCTTCTGGCATACACAAATTGTAGAAATTTTTCGTAAAAATTCGAATTGAAAAAATCATACAGATTATCGACTCATTAATGCAGTTACATAGCAAATTGTATGTTTAGAGTTAGTTCAATTTGATTTCTCCTCCACTATAAAAGGATGTAAAATATTACTTTTTATTTACTAATTATTAAAAAAAAAATTTTATTACAATACACTTTTAGGTGTTTGTGATCTGAACTGATTCATTGATGCGCTGATTTTGAACAACTTTTGAACTGATTAAATTTCAAATGTTCTATAATGAAAATTGTAAATTTTTTTAGCAAACGAAATCATTTTGGAAGGCTGATGCAGATTGTAGAGAATTTTATGAACTCTTATAAACATATTGCAAAAAAAAGTACAGAAAAAAGAAAGTAAAGTTTTTGGATTTGCATTAAATAACCTTCGGCATCCACAAAAATTCTTTCAAGCCTCCAAAAAAGAATTCTAAAATGTCTGTGTAGAAAAATAAATCAATTTTGCAAAATAAAATAAATCATATTCCTAAAATATTACATTAATTAATTAAATATTTCTAAAAATATTTGAATTTGGAAAAAAAACCACATTGTTAAGTGTAGGTAATACCTACTATTACTATTACTTCTGCTAATAACTAATATGATTTCGTATTTTTTTAATTGCTGATTTTAGAGCTACTGCTAATTCTTATTACTATTACTTCTGCTGATTCATTTTCAAGTAGTAGAAGCAAAGCATATGCAGAATCATATACGATTGGTAGTAATTCCAAACCCTGGTAAGTATTTATTTTATTTCATAATCTGAAAGAGATACGACAAAAAAATGTTCCACAATATTGTGTTCCTTTAAAAAAACCTAAAAAATAAAATACTAATCAAACAATTGTAGTTCTAAATCTGCTCAAAGCTTCGTTTTCACCATTTTGACTAAAACTTAAAAACAAGAGCTGATAACGGCAAACCGTTAACAGAACTAAAATCAGAGTACACAAATGTATTAAAAAAAAAAACATAAAATCCAAAAAACATAAAAAACAGTAGCGCTGGCATACTGGCATGCCTCCGCTAGAAAGGAATCTCAGTTTTCACGATTTTTACTACCACTTAAAATCAAGGGCTAATAACAAAAAACCGTTAACAGCTGAAATCAACATTCAAAAATTAATTTTGAAAAACAATAATAAAAAAAAATAAATTTTTCGAATATAAAACATAAAATATCTAAATATTTAAGCACATTGCGTAGAAAATCCGTTGACACCACCCTATCTCCCTTCTAGCGCAGGCATACCGGCTTGCCTCCACTGGAAGCGAGGATGGAATGTGCAATTTCGGAGAGGCCTTGCGAAATTGACTACTGGGTAGTTTGGTTTTATTCCAAGATTTGATTAACACCAGGCTTTCGATTAGCGAACATTTCAAAACTGACTCTTAGATAAACCAAAAATTTGTATTAGGCTCAAATATGTATGAAATTATCTCTTATACAATGCAATACCACTATTCATTAGGGTTATCGATATTCTACAAATTATGTATTAAGAAATGGAAAAAAGTATTAACATGGAAATAAGTAAATTCAATCAAAAAATATGAAAATGATAATACGTATGGTTGATCCTAAACATGCCGGCGCCCTTGATGTATCTCGCAGATACTTCAACAAGCCTCAATCTGCCTTCGGGATAGGTGCCAGCTTGTGCACGGCTCGCCGGATATCACCATTTTTCGTTTTGATGCCTACCATTCGAACACAACCTGCACCATCTTTTACTACCTGCGTTACCCTGCCAAGCAGCCATTGTTTGGGTGGCAAATTGTCATCTGCTACTAAAACCAGATAATCTTTTTCGACGTTTCGCCTCTTGCTCGTCCATTTGCCCCTGTATTGCAATTCGTGGAGGTATTCAACCAACCACCTCTTCCAGAAGTGCTGCTGGATAGCGCTGATCCGCAACCATCTATTCATGTGCGAGACATTTTCGGTTTTAAACGATGGCTCCGATATGCCAACCAGTGGGCCACCCGTCAAAAAATGTCCAGGGGTCAAAACAGCTTCATCATTTGGATCGTTGGACATCGCAGTCAACGGCCGCAAGTTTAATATCGCTTCAATTTCAGCTGTTACCGTGATGAGCTCCTCAAAGGTTAGATACGAAGTTCTGAGAACGCGGGTAAGGTGATACTTTGCCGATTTAACCGCGGCCTCCCATAACCCTCCGAAATGGGGCGAGCGCGGCGGTATGTGGTGAATTTCAATGCAATTTGTTTTGAAATACTGCGAAATCTCCTTCTGAGCCTGTTGTTCAAAAAACATTTCTTTGAATTCCGTCAGCTCCCGACGTGCGCCAACAAAATTCGTCCCATTATCGCAATATAAATGACCACACAACCCTCTACGCGCGACAAACCTCTTCAGCGCTGCAATGAAAGCCTTCGAAGTTAAATCGGAAACCACTTCCAGATGCACGGCTTTAGATGAAAAACAGATGAAAACGGATATGTAGCTTTTCACGAGTCGCATACCCCTTTGTTTATAAGTCGTCAACACAGACCCGCAAAAATCGACGCCTGTCATTGTAAACGGCCTGGTGACACTTACTCTTTTCGGCGGCAAATTGCCCATAATTTACCGCTCCAGTAGTGGACGGCAACGAAAACACTGCAAGCACTTACCAGTCACGGAGCGTACTTGCGTGGATAACCCAAAATCTTTGTCTGAGTATTGCCATCAGAGCCTGAGGGCCAGCATTTAGATTTTTGTGCACGTACCTGACATAGCATCGGACGAAGTTATTACCATCTGGAAACAGGATCTGGTGCTTTGCATCGTAAGGCAGCTCAGCATATAACAACCGCCCGCCAACTCGCAAAAGATCCACGCCGTGGCTGCTTTCGATGAACAAATTTAAACCTTTTAGTTTGCTGTTAGCAGGAACCTCCTTCTTTCTCTTAAGCGCTTGAAACTCAGCGCGAAAGAAATGCTGCTGTAAGCAGTACACTATACGAATTAACGCCTCATCTTGTAAGCTGGATGATATATTGGTCAAACCAATTGAATTTGCTCGTACTGACTGTGACGTTCAATCTATTTTACGAAACAATTGTTCTCCAGTTCGATGTGTAAAGCGGTGCTCCGGCGCTCCTCAGCTACATCGCTTAAATTCTTTCGTGCTTTATTTGGAGGCCACTCGTTACAAGACTTTCTTAACCGAGAACCAAATAGAATCATGTAGTTCATCAGCAAAAGCACCTCGCGATACTATATCCGCAGGATTCATTTTTGATGGGACGTGCCTCCAAATCGAAGTCTTAGTCGATTCCTGTATTGATGCTATCCGGTTCGCTACAAACGTCGACCACGCCGACGGATGCACACTCAACCAATTCAAAACCATTTCGGAGTCGGTCCATAAGTTGCATCAACCGGAACCGAAAAATGATTCTGTATCTTCACCAGGAGCTCCGATAACAGCTCTGGTGCCAACAGCTCCAGCCGCGGTAGTGATTTCGTCTTCACCGGCGCAACTCGAGACTTCGCGCTCCACAGTTGAATATTCACGTCGTTGTTGCAACCAATACAACGCACATATACGCAGCAGTCATATGCTCGTACTGACGCATCCGAAAAACCGTGCATTTCTACTCGTACATGTGCCTTTGCTGACAACACATAGCGGGGAACCCGTATGTCCTCCACCATTCTTAATTCTCTTCGAATTTCCTCCCAGTGGCTCTGCAAGTTCATCGATAAGGACTCATCCCAGTCCACTTTCAGGATCCACAGGTCTTGCATAAAAATGTTTGCTTTCACGATAACCGGATTTATCAGCCCCAGTCGGTCAAACAACGTTGACAGTTCCGCCAGCACACTCCTTTTTGTAATAGTTTTATGGCTAATTATTTCTGGTCGCAGATACCTGAAAATATCTGCTGTAGGCTCCCAAACAATACCAAGAGTCTTGATAATCTCCGATTCATTCATGTAAAGCGGCTTCTCTCTGTCATCCTCAGGAACTTCACTCAGAAAACGCTCGTTGTTCGAATACCATTTACGCAGTGTAAAATGTGCGCAATTCATCATCGTCGACACTTCCTGATAAATTTCAAATATCTCCTCCTACGTATCCGCACCGGTGAAGTATTTTCTGAGATCCTATGGGAAAGTTTTCAGCATTTTCTTAGCCCAGCTTCTTCGGGCACCTAGTAGCCAAGTACGGTGCTGATGTAGTACCGTATGTAATCGTAAGAAGCCGATAAGCCTTCAGCACATCCTCACTTGACGGTCGCCACAGAATTGCCTGATAATTTGTGTCCTCCTCGGTGACCCACGCTTGGCGGTACATCTTCGTCACGTCCGCCGTAAGCGCGAACTTGAAGAATCGGAAACGCAAAATTATCGCCAGCAAGTCGTCTTGCACCGCAGGCCCCTTCATCATCACCTCGTTCAATGAAAGACCCGAACTTGTTTTACAGCTGCAGTCAAATACAACGCGCAGTTTGGTACTCGTCGATTCAGGTCGCAGAACATACTGATGTGGGGAGAAGTAACTAATTTTTTGCATATCGACCAGCAGGCTGTGAGCATGGACATTTCTGCCACAACATTCTTTAGCGGCACCTGACACCTCCCATCCTAACAACGTATTCTGCAGGCGCAGTAGATGGATATTAAATCTAAAAAGATTTCCGCTCCCAAGAGTAGGTCCACTCGAGGCGGAATATTAAACAGCGGATCTGCCGATTCGACGTTTTTTAGGAATTGGCCATTGTGCCACGTCAACAAATTGATCTGGTTTCGCTCCCGTAATTTTTGGCAAAATATAGAATTCTAATGGCACCTCGAAGTCGTTGAATCGAGACTTAATACTCGCTTGCGTTTTCTTTCTGATGTTTGTACTGATATCGCCAACTCCATTTGAGCTTAAAGTGCATGATATCTTCTTAAGCTTCAACCTTTGCGCCATATTTTCAGACATCAGATTGATTTGTGATGCCGAATCTAATATCACGCGCGCATTATGATATTGATCACCTGCATCCTTAGCACTAACGACTGCTGTTTCAAAAAACACTTCCGGACACTCAACGCAGTTGACTAATGTCGTATGTAGCGCAGCCTACTGAGACGTAGACGGCCCATCAGTCGCTGCTGCTGTATTCTGCTGCGAAGTAGGTGACTCCGTTGACGTGAACTTATGCAACAGCTTGTGATGTGCTAAATTGCAGATTGGACTTTTCGCCGCAGTACAACATTTAAACGGATGTTCTTTCTGTAGGCACAGAAAGCAAACCTTTGAATTACGTGCTCTATTGTAACGCTCACGCAGTGACATCTTGGAAAAATCCGTCCAGTCCGCGATCGTATGCTGACTTTTTCGACATATATCACACGCAGCCTTGCTTATGGCTAACGAAGTTTGAGTATTTCTCTTCGAAAAATTATAACTTGGTTTTAATTCCCTTTGATTCTCCCTTGGAACCGCTGGCTTCACATCAATGCGACCTCACTTTGCCTCCCGAGCCTCGAGATTTTGACAGCGCCTGGCTAGAACCGCAGAACACTCCTCCCACGAAGATAGTGTGGAATAATCCACGGATTCCTCCCATTTGACCTGTGACTCTACATCCAGCTTGCTCATGACCAAGAAAATGACCAATGCATTGGCGACATCCTTGTATTCGCCCAGAGAAAGCATTGCTCTAAAATGTGCATTCGTCGAGTCAATTACGTTGCGCAAATGAGCAGAACATTCTTTATTGTTCTTTTGTATCTCGAAAAGAGCCGATATGTGCTCTTCAAACATTAGAGCCTTCTTATCGTAGTTTTCCTAAAGCCGCTCCAACGCCTTTGGATAGTTGGTTTCCGTCACGTCAAAATCTGATATGGCTGCTAGTGGTTTTGCACCCAAACTCTTCTTAAGGATTAAAAAACGTTCACAATTTTCCAAGGTTTCATCCTGGTGGACCATTTTATTAAAAATTAAAATGAATTTTGGAAAATCGGAATACTTCCCTTCGAATTTGGGTATTTTTATCTCCCGCCGCAATCGCGAAGTTGGTACCGCCGACGCCATTGTATTCAGCGTGCTGGCATCCGCTATTGATACGAGCCTGTGCGGCATCAGCGCCAATATTTTTGATTTTGTTGACACGAACAAATCTTCTAGCTCGCCTGCAAATATTGCATTTGCACTCGCATCAGCTTCTGGACAAATTTTGTCAATGTTAGCCTGAACGCTCAGACTTTGCTTGAAGTAGGATTCTAAAATTCCCAATCGACATTCTAGCTCCTCCGCTGATAAATTTACTCCTTTCTTTGCAATCACTGTTTTCACTCGTGATATGCTGCCTTTTGTTGACGCACGCAGCGCCTTGAATTCCGTCCACTTTTGGATGTAGCAGCCCTTTCCGATGCAGTGCCTGTGTCCTCACAGTCATCGTCTACAGCTTCAGTCGAATCTTCTTTAGGCTCAATTTTATTTAGGTTGAAATGCAGAAATAAAAAATTCCAGAATATTCGTAATGATTTGTTTACTTTTCAAATGTCACTAATGTCAAATTTGTGCACTTCTTTTTGAGAGAGAATTTAGTGCACTTATCTTTGCTCTTCACTTTATTCGTCTTTGACGTTTGATCAAATTTTTTTAGCACAAACAGTGGGATATTTTTATTGATATTAGTGGGAACAATTTCTTCTTTTCAGGGACTTTCTACTAATTCTCTCTTGCGCTTATCACACGCTCTCTGACGTGAGTATCAGTTTCGCACAGCTGAACTGCAATCGCTACGACTGCGGTGCCGATGTCACCAGATTCGTACTGCTCCTTCAGATTTCTTTGTACACCGTTGGACAACCGAATATTGCCGTTATATAGCGTTCTTGACACGAAACCACACCGCTGACCCCTCACCGACTTGGATAACACCACGCTCCTACGCGGTCGTCCTCCTTTTATATTTTAAGTAATATACGCTGTCGTGTACTTAACCGAAATTTATCGCGATAGCCTAGACTCAGATTTTCAATGGAGTATATTCGCGGTTCGCTAACCGAAGCCAAGGTTTTCAAATCCTCACTAAACTCCAAATGAAATGTTCTTGATATTCCGATGAATAACGATGAATTACTTTGGGAGTTCGCTCCCGGGCTTCGGCACCGATGTTTAATCGCAATAGTTTTTACGACTCTTGCGTTTTCCAAATTAAATGAAAACACGCGGTTTTAAAATAGTTCAGTTTTATTCCAATATTTGATTAACACCAGGCTTTCGATAAGCGAACATTTCAATACTGACTCTTAGATAAACCAAAAATTTGTGTTAGGCTCAAATATGTATGAAATTATCTCTTATACAATGCAATTCATTAGGGTTATCGATATTCTACAAATTATGTATTAAGAAATGGAAAAAAGTATTAACATGGAAATAAGTAAATTCAATGGTATGAAAAAATATGAAAATGATAATACGTATAGCTCCTCAACAAAATGTGTTCAATAATTTTTTTTAAAAAGATCATTTAGTTGAATTTTGCCATAATTTTTTATGATTTTAAGATTAACTTAAGTGAAGAAGACTAAGAAGATTCTTTTATTCGGGGCGTGGCCAAAGCACTTTACTTGAATTTGAATACAAAGCTACTGTTGATAGCGTAGCCGCTGTTGAAAACGCAGAGTATTTTAATCCCTAATTTGGGATAATGTTACCTTTTTTGGGGGGTTCTCTTTGAAAATGGTCAGAATCCCAAATAAAAATATTTGGGATTATAACCGAAACAGAGGAAGACATAATCCCAAATACGTCATTTGGGATTATGACTCTGCGTGTAAAGCTTTTTCATGTGCTGTGACTCACAGGCGCATTTTACAGTATCGACATTGGTATCATTTCAAACTTTTTTTCTGGGGGTTACAAAATTATTTTAATGCGAAAAGTTTATCTGTTTAAAATAAAGTTGATCTGTTTAAAATAAAACTATTTTGTAAAAAAAATTTTTTTTTATTTTCAACAATAAATTATAACTGTGCAATTGTACATGTAATTGACATTTAACAATTTCAACAAATGCTTGTTGCCTTGATCTAACGAGTTTAGCCACGTTATGCAGTAATCTATGGCTATGGCGGCATCAAGGTGATGTTTACATAGTAGGATATTGACATCGACTGGATGCTGGCATAATCTTGAAGTCGGAAACGTCGAGGGTTCCGGGGTTATATATTCAAATGCAATAGAATAGTTACGCTTTAGGCGTAGGGGTCGGGTGGGTCTAACCAAATTTCTAGCTAGAATATTTGGATGCAATTTAAGCTTATCTGCCTACTTTGTTGTATGTTTAGGGATCTCTTCCAATACTTTCGGTATTTGCCAATCTCCGTGGATGAGTGAATTTTTTATGTACCATGGGCATATGAGCTGTATAGAGTATATACAGTAGGGGTCCGAGGACGCTGCCTTGGGGTACACTGGCAAGAATGTACGAGAAACGAAACTTTTATGTTTAACTACCAATTTTCGGTGGTTCAAGTAGTTGTCAAGCAAAATGTGCATGCTTGCGGGTAACAGTTTCTGTAGTTTTGATATTAATCCTCTATCAAAGGCAGAATTTTTTCAAAAAGTTTTGATAGGGTAGATAGTAAGCTTATTGGACGATATGAACTCACGTTTGTAAGGTATTTTCCCGGTTTTGAGATCATCGTGATCAGTGACAACTTCCAGTCAGTTGGGTAGTGACCTATTCCTAATAAAGCATTGTATAAGTGCAGCAAGTGAATAACAGCAATTGATGGTAGCTCTTTCACCATTTCAACCGTTGGGGGGTTTAGAGTAAAAACATTTTGTAGGTGACTTGCAAAAGCAGTACCTTTTTCGGCATCACTCTCCCAGTCTCCGTTGGGTAAACGAATTGGCGATTCTGCAATAATGGGTCGTTTTAAATTTTTTGTGGCACGCCAAAGTGAGTAATTTGTTGAGCTCGTCTGTGTAAGCTTTTCCATGAATTGATGCAGATCATTCTCGTTTTTTGCCTTCAGTTATTTTGGAGTTTTCGTGTAATGAGGGTCAGCTTTTTTTTCAGATAGGGTGATCTGAACTTTTGCCAATCACGCCTTATTGATCTCTTTTCTGATAAGAGCGCAGCTATATTTTGTGGCACAAATTCCTATTTTGGGTAGTGTTATTGCTTTTTGGGGTCGCTGCGAGTACGGCGTTTGTAAGCAGAACGGGTAAAGTTACGCACTGACGCATTCAGTTGATCCTCAGTTTTCAGTGACACATGTAGGTAATGTGTAAACTTATACATTTTCTGAATTTAAGCCAATTCGTATGCATACTGGTGAGTTTGTCGGCTGGGTTGACTTCGGAATTTTGCATTATTTGAAGAAAATAAATTTCCTTCAAATTATTTTCAGCAATTTCGATTTAAAATGAAGGATTCTTGGCCAATCCATAATCTGCAATGACATTAGGAACAAACCAGTCAAAAGCCGTTAATTTAAAATCGAAATTGATGAAATTAATGTTAAGAACATTTATTTTTAGCTTATTTGTTGGTTTATGGATTTATTTTAAAAAGTTTTATTTTACTCTTTTTTATTTAGTATTCACTCGATTAATCGGCTTCGGTTTTTCCAAAAAATGGCCGAAGCTTTTCAAAAAGGTTTTTTATTTTTGCGACATTGAAAACCAAAAAACCAGAACACATAAAATTGAAACGAATTTTTTATTTTGCTCAACGTGTCGAATATGGGACAAATTGGACAACGGGCGATTTTCTAGCCCACATCACGACTAAACAATCTTATTGATTTTCTTGAAACTTTTATATAAAATTGTGTAAGTGATGGAATTTGCAATGGTGCATAAGCAAAACTGCACACAAAAAAGTAATCGCTTGGCGCGAGATTGTGGTAACAAATATTCGTCTGTAGCTCTAGTTTTCGCTTGAGAGAGACCCAAATTCGCTTGTAATACCAGAAGAAACGCTAAAACGTCCAATGCGGATACGACAACCGAATATTAGATTGAAGAAGACACTTTTTTCAGCTGACAGAGCATTTCAAATCAAAAAGCTATCACAACCGAATCCACATTCGCGTGTAGCAACTGAATTCGCTTGTGAACCGTGACAACTAACAGTGATGCCATGTAGGAAGCAAAAGACCACAGTGTGGCAAATCAATTTTTATTTTAACTTTTGTGTTTTGTAACGAGGTAATTTTGGAGCCGGGGTGAAGCCGTCGGCGTCCATGGTTCGTTGCAAAAATTTGTATGTTTTGGGACCGCGCGATGGCCAAAATTCCGTCAAATTGATTGTAAACAGGATTTAACTTGGAAATTCACTTTATTTAATTTAAATTTTAATTCCTTGGAAATTCACTTAATTTAATTAAATTTTTAATTCATTTCTTAATTAATGTACAACTAATTATTTATATTAATTAATTATATTTTCTTGAGTTTATTATCTATTATAATTCTTCTGCTCCCTTCACGTTCAAAATCGCCTGCCTACCCAGAGTACTGGCCGCGGTGCGCCTCTTGGTGGTCCGTTTCACCAGTCAGAGTAGAATCAAACGAGAAGGGGGGGTTGCAACCATGCGTCCGTGCGCAGGAGAAGAGCTGACAGAAGTTTTACCGGGGAAAGGGATTATGAGGGGAGAGGGTCGATAAATGAGACTGATCGTTGGTATGGCGTGCGCTGCCAAGAGAAAACTAAGCTAGGTCTACTATGCGGGAGCTATACATCACGAGCGATAAATGCGCTGGTGAGAGGGGAAAATCCTATGCTATGTCCTCTACGGAGAGCTATGTGCCACGAGCAATAAGTGCGCTGACAAGAGAAAAACTAAACTAGGTCTACTATGCGGGAGCTATGCATCACGAGCGATAAATGCGCTGGTGAGAGGGGGGACAATCCTATGCTATGAGGGAACTAAACTAGGTCTACTATGCGGGAGCTATGCATCACGAGCGATAACTGCGCTGGTGAGAGGGGGGACAATCCTATGCTATGAGAGAACTAAACTAGGTCTACTATGCGGGAGCTATGCATCACGAGCGATAAATGCGCTGGTGAGAGGGGGGACAATCCTATGCTATGAGGGAACTAAACTAGGTCTACTATGCGGGAGCTATGCATCACGAGCGATAACTGCGCTGGTGAGAGGGGGACAATCCTATGATATGAGAGAACTAAACTAGGTCTACTATGCGGGAGCTATGCATCACGAGCGATAAATGCGCTGGTGAGAGGGGGACAATCCTATGCTATGAGAGAACAAAACTAGGTCTACTATGCGGGAGCTATGCATCACGAGCGACAAATGCGCTGGTGAGAGGGGACAATCCTATGCTATGAGAGAACTAAACTAGGTCTACTATGCGGGAGCTATGCATCACGAGCGATAAATGCGCTGGTGAGAGGGGACAATTCTACGCTATTTCTACTCAGGTTTGCCTACTAAATATCGGAAACACTCACCCAATGCCGCTATCGAATTATCACCGAATCTCGGTGTGCCGTTTCCTTGGTCTAGTCGAGGTGCGACTCTTCGGTTTGACCGCTGGCGAAGAACTGACTTTTCCTCATTTCAGAATTTCTAACTAACCTCAGCGCAGACTCCTGCGCCGTTCGAAACTTGTACTTTCACCACTCACCACACTTAGTGTGACCGGTGTTGCCAGTACTCGGGAAATCTAAACCTGCCGTGTAGGTGCCACACGGATATTTTACTTAATACTATCGTTTTGAGATCGTAAATTTAATTTATTCTGTTGGCCGGGAATTCAGGAGCCAGAATTAATGGAGAGTTAGGAATAATAATAAAAAATAAAAGTATAATAACAAAAATTCAAAAGTAAAAAGAAAAGTATCAATTATAAAGATAAGAAAAGAAAAGAAAAATAGCTGGTGCTGCCGTCGGATGTGGGTGGAAAACGATGGCAAGACTTTACTCCTCACAGTTTTAATTTAATTAACTTTTGCCTTTACAATTCCAAACAGCAAACTGATTCCGAAAAATAGTTAAAGGGTTAAGCCCATGCCACACAGGCGTCATTTGACCCCTGAGAGAATATTTTTACTCTCTTTTACCTTTTGGATGCTTGTCACACGCGAAATATTTGACATCTACCACATTTTTTTCTTTAAGCTGCAGTCATATTTTATGTGTCCAATGAATTAAAAAGTATGGAATTCTGTACAATTTTTATTGCTTTTTGATCATTTATTTTTAAAAACAAAGATAATACTACAAGCGCTCTCTAACTATCGTTTCTCGCATGCGATCTGTCATTTTTCATGGTACGCGAAACCGTTATCGCTGATTAGTGGGTATACCACAGGCACACGAACATTGGTATGATATAACTCGCACACGATATTTCGTACCATGTATCGCATACTATGTATACTACACTTACGATTGATCGCATGCGATGTATAGTATGCGAGAATTTATCGCTAATGTAGACGGGGTTTTATGAAAGCGCGTCAATTGTGGATATAAAACAAAATATGTATTTACAGTAAAAAGTATGTTGCCCATAAAATTCGTGAACGAATTGAGAATTATTTCGTATTAAAAGTCTTGTGTTTATATATGAAATTAAATTATGAAATTATTTCTCTAGTTTTACAAAACAACATCAAACACATTTTTTTTCTTTTTCTTATATTCTTTATTTTATATATTTTTTTCATTTACACAATTTAAATAAATTGTTGTCTCTTTTTGCATTTTCAGAGAGATGTTGCTGCGTCAGACAGTAGAAGTTGGGACAACAGATAGTAGATGCTGCACCATCTGAAAGTAGATGTTGTGACAGCCGCTAGCATTCGGTTGGCCGAAAATTCTGCTGCCCCAACAGTTTTCCTTTTCTGGGTGTGGGCATAGTTAATCGAGAATAAAACTTCGTTAACCAAGTAATAGTTTATCAAAAATTTAACTTCGTTTAATTAATTTCTTTGAAATGTTAACTTCGTTACAAGTTAAATTAAATGTATTAATTATGGGTTTTAGCTCATTTTCAAAAAAACTAATTTTGGAAAAGGGAGTACAACAACTAAGCAAAAACTCAGTCTGGCAGAGTGTACAGCTGTTTCGGATCCAGCCACGGATCCTCGTCAGCACTCTTTATGCATTCTATTTTATCCAAGCGACGCTATAAGTAAGTATTGGTATGACGCACAAGAGAATTACTTCTCCTTTGCATCACACGCCAACTCACTGAAGCAGCGAATGGTAAAATGCAGCAAATTGAATTTTTACTTGTTGTTGTATAGCAACCTACTACTATGCCTGGTTGAAGAATTTCCTCAAAGTCCCAGCAAGCAAGTTGCATGGCAAATGAATTTTAAAAAATTTTAAAAATCTGAATTTTTTACTAAGTTAAATTAAATAGTTAAAATTTGTAGAGAAAAAAAAATTTTTTTTTATAAAAAACATAAAAAAAACATTTTAACTATATTCAATCGTACAATATTTATAATATAAAGGCGTACTAAATTTGTTTAGAATATTAAATAATAATAATGAAACAAATGAAGTTTGTTTAATAACAAATATCACAGGCCATTCTAAACACAATGGCGTTCTCAGTTTTTCGCCATTTTAAGAAATTTGAGAAATGGAAAATACGATGTAAACATCCTGACGATGTAAACCTCACGTGAAGGGTGAGAACGCCATTGTGTTTAGAATGGTCCATTCATACATAAAAATAGAATATAGAATACTTCGAAATATATCGGCAAGAGTATTTAATTGTTTTGTGAAATAATTTTTAAATTAAATGTCAATATCAGTCAATATTATGTCAATATCAGTTCAAAAATAGTATGAATTCCTAATTTTTTTTTTTACATTTAATAATAAACGTTTTAAAGTTAACTAATGCTAGTTAATCGAAGAAATTTAACTTCACTAAATGAAAAAGTTAATGGTTTTCGAAATTAATTGAAACGTTAAAAGCTAACCAAAAATTTAACTTCGTTAATTAGCTATTAGATTATAGAGTTGGAAGCCTACTACTCGCCCTGATATCTATATTAAAAGGAACTGCATGAAATTTAAATATAGAGATAGGATTCTTTCTTAGAGCACCCTTTGTCCATCACCTGAAGGAGTTGGGGAGTCCTTAGAAAAATGTACTTAAGAGGGATTTATTCTTTTAAGAATTCTCTACCATTTCTACTAAGCTCCCATAATTTTATGCTTTACTCCATATTTTTAAAAATGATTTTCAAAAAATTAAATTTTTCTAATACAGGATATATGGGATAATCCGAGGCTCGTGTTAGTTTTGACGTAGGAGGCCCAAATTTGTTTGCGAATTCTTTTGGTTACTTTTATTATTTGTCACTTTTATTTTTTTTTAATTTCAACCTAACTACTCTTTCTACTGTATTTCCGATGTATATATTTCAGAGATACTCGGAGAGTTTTTTAAGATCAAATGAACAGCAACTATTAATAAATATATAGTAAATTCCTACACTCAGCATAAAAAGTCTGCGAATAAAACAATGTCATGTGCTGTGACTCACAGGCGCATTTTACAGTATCGATATTGGTATCATTGGGAAGGTCTAATCAATATTATGAATGAATATTAGGACGCTCTAACCCGTTATGTACCTCTCCAGACAATTTAACCAAAGATTAACCTACTTTTCCAATTTTTTTCCTGGGGTTTTCAAAATATTTCTTTTATGCGAAATGTTGCTCTGATCAAAATAAAACTACTTTGTAAAAGAAAGTTTAGTAATAAAAAAATATTAAAAACTTTTCGCTTCCAAAAAAATGTATCAAAAAATAAATTTTAAAAATTTTCAAAAACACTTTTTTAATATACTTGGATACAAGTCAGAGACCCATTTGACCCAAAAACACTGTTTTAATATACCCGGATACAAGTTATACGTCACAAAACACCCAGCTGGTAAAGCACGAGGCGGATCAGCGATTATAATTGAGGACAGTATCAAACACTATTTTTTACAGGAATGTTGCACCGAGTATTTGCAAGGCACCAGCATATGTCTTGAGGAATACATTGTGAGGAGGAACGACTTGTTTTTCAATTTCTTTACATTTAACAACAAAACATTAAGTAATTAAAATTGTATTTGCATCAGAAAGTAACGTCAATATTCCTTCAATCACAGTTCGTGAATACTTATAGTTATCATTAGACATTTATAATCTAAGGTTTCATTTAATTTTAGTTATTAGCCGTCTATAATCTAAACTACTTTTAACTTTCGCCCAACATTTCATTGCGACAAATGTTATGGTTTTGCATACAACGCCGAGGACACTAGTACAGCGAACGGCCACCAACTTCACTCATTGTGGCAACGTAATATTCTGATCGGCGGAGGAGTCTGCGAAATGGTCTGAAGATCGGCCAGCAGAAAATAATTAATCAGTCTGGTTTTGGCTGTCGAGCTCATCTTGCACTGATCCCGCAAAATCTTCGCCAGCAATCGTGTGGCTTCATTTTCACTCTTTCCCTAATTCCCTTAGAATCGTCGCCAGCAATCGTTGCTATTTTTTCCAATTTTATAGAATCTCTGCCAGCAACCGTGTGGTAGGATTCGTCCCTCTGTATGCAGTAATATGCAGATTTTTTTTTGGTTTTACATACAAAAATATTGGAAAAACATGGCAATATCCTTCCCATCTCTCGTAACAACGGAAATAATTTGAAAAAAAAGCTCTTGACCAGTAGTGCGTTTCTGTAAAAAAATCGACAAAAATAAGATTTTTCTGACGTCACACGGTTTCGTTCCGCAGTTCTCTATTTCGTGAGATAAGTATTTCTGTAAACAAAGGTCGACTCAAATTTGAAATATCGACTCAATTCCAAAAAATGAATCGGCACAGAAATCGGTAAAAAAATTTATGAAATTGAAACAAATGTCAAAATATTATTCTAAATTTGCTCGGTAAGTGGCGGTGTTAAATAATTTGTCATTAAATATTTGCTGAATTGTTCAGATTTAGCCGAGCAAGCGCAAGGGAAGTGCTTAATGAAATGCTACCTTTCATGGATGAAGGTGCACGGAGCACATACATATATTCCAAATCCACTAAGGCTATGCACAGCTCTGCATTACTACGCGACGGGTTCTTTTCTGCGAGACATTTTTGTTATATTTATCCATTTGACACTTAGTGCTGTTGAGAAAAGTGCAAATAAACTCGGATCCGAATACTTGTTATTTGCCTCACATTTTTTTTAAATTTTATGAATACTTTGGTTTTATTTGAAAGTATGCACTCCAATTATGAAATATTTTATAGTTTATAATTAGCTTAAGTTACAAAAATCTCTATATATGAGAAAATTCAATAATTTATCGGTTTAATATTTGGTTACTTTAACTTCAACCAACTTCTCACGAGAAAACACAGGGACAATTCGAGTAGTCACAACTCGCTTCATTTTGCTTACAGAAACACTTTTTTTAAATATTCCTATGAGAATGGAATTGAAACATCAGAGGTGTACCGATCGCTTTTAATACTTTTTTTTACAGAAATAGTGCAAGGGAGAATGACGTCATCGTGACGTCAAATGACAAAAAATGGTGAGAACTGCCAGTGAGAATAGTTACAGAAACGCACTACAGAAGCTAAATTTGTCTTCGATAACATTTTCTACGAAGTGGTGGTCAACAGCGTTTGAATACACTGCACGAAGTAATGATAAGACCAACATCAAAATAATAAAAATCTTTTACTGTATTACTGATAGGGCATATTTATTTTACAGGGCATATTTATTGCCTAATATTTAGTTGTACTAACAATTAATTAAATTAACTTAAAGAAGACTAAATTCATGCACTCAAATATTTTTGATAAATAAATAAAAATCATTTCATACGAACAAATGATAAGACCAAACTATAAAAATTTCGGAAATATTATAAATATTGTTTTTGTTTAATTGTTAGTAGTTAGTATATGAACCCTTTTTAATTATAGAAATTTGAAGGCGCCGTGGCATTGAGTTAATTAAAGACTTAATACAATTTTCTTCAATTTTGTTCCATTCAGCTGTAATGGCACTTTTAAGGCATTTTACATTGTCAAATTGTCTCCCATTCTTGAAAATCCACTTGGATAATATTGCGCATATGTTAAGTGATGAAGGCTTCCAAATAAATTCCGTATACAATATTCAAAATAAAGAAAAAATCCCACAACCCCTTTTCCGTGTGGAACTAGAGTTTGACCCGAAAATGCTCGAAAAAGGTGAATCCCACCGATATACTCGCTCAGATATCTCCTACATCGCAAAATTACAATAGAAGTGCCTCACAAGCGCAGTGGACCGATTCAGTGTCATAACTGCCAAGAATACGGCCACACAAAGTCTTACTGCACTCTTCCCAGCGTGTGCGTAATTTGTGGTGACCTTCACGAAAAGGTTTGTGCACAAAAATAAAAGAGGAATGTACCATTAAAGAGTATAGTAATTTCGGTGGCAATTACTGCAAACTATAGAGGCTGCGCAGTCTATCAAATCTACATAAAAAAGACGGAAAATGTGACTCATAAACATGAAACAAGGAAAACCCAAAAATTTCCTCCGTTATGCGTTGCCCAAACATTCGCTAACCCCTTACAATACAAGTTGTTTCCTACGCCAGCGCCTTAAAAATCGGTGACTTTGTCCTTGTGCACACGCAACCAGTTCCTCCAAGCAGTAGCCTTGAACAAACCCAACAAATGTTCAAAATATGTCTCAATTTGTGTCTGGTATGCAAAATATGATGCAGGAAATGATAAAAAATCAAAACTTGTTATTGCAACACCTCCTGGCTAAACCATGAATAGACTAAAGACATCATTCTGGAATGCAAACGGTACACAGAGAGAAAAAAAATTAGAACTGCATGGTCATGATTTGAAACGGCTATCGTTACGAAAAATTCAACACCGCACCGTTCTAAAACACAACTGAAACAGTTTCACTTTTTGAAGATGGTATGAGTTACTGGAGCGTGGGTTCGAGTCTCAGTCGGACCAAATTGTTTTTCGATACTTTTTTTTTATTAATATTTTTTTTTTATATATTTGTGGAAAAAAAACCGTTCTGCATTTGCCGATCTTAATTTGGTTGCGTTTTTGAGGTACTGCACAGAGGGAAAAAAAATCAGAACTGCATGGTTATGATTTGAAACGGTTATCGTTATGAAAAATTCAACACCGCACAGTTCTAAAACACAACTGAAACAGTTTCACTTTTTGAAGATGGTGTGAGTTACTGGAGCGTGGGTCCCAAATCTCAAATTTTTTTTTTATTATTTTTTATGTATGTTTTTGAGGTACTGAACGTAGATTTCAAGAAATCTAGAGTTAGCGCAGCAAAACAAACCCCGGATTCGTGACTAGCGACCCCTCAAAATAAAAGAATACAAAAAGTAATGTGTTGAAAAGGAAACAAAAAATAAATTGCTCCGACTGAGATTCGAACCCACTATCCCAAAAAGTAAAACTGATTCAATTATATTTCAGAACTGAAACCGTTTCAAATCCTAACAGCAGTTTCAAATCCTAATAGCAGTTTCTTATTATATTTATTCAGCTAACACATTGCAAAATACACACAGCGGTAGGCAAGCATGCTAAGGGGAGCGTTTATAAATCCGAATGGCCAGGGTGCAAATATCGGTAAGTAAACAAAAATTTAAACCATTTCTTTATTTCGTAAATAAAATATAACAATAAAATATCAATAAATAATGTTGTTTAAAACAATAATTTAGAGTAAAAAAAATACAAAATTAAATTTAATTTGAAAATAAAATTTTTAGGTAATTTCAAAAATAGGCCTTTCCAATAACATTTTTTGTATTTTCAATTCATGAAATCATAAACATTTCAGTCGCAAAACAAAAATTTTCAGTCTTGAAACAACAACATTTGCGTCTCAATTCATCAATGTGCCGTTTTAATTCATTAACGGGCAGTTTCAAAAAAATTTAAACGTTTTGTTGTCAAAATCAGAACATTCAGTTTTGACTGGAAGTTGACAACGGTTCGGAACGTTTTGACAACGTTTCGTTTTGATTTTTTTCTCAGTGTAGGGGCACACAAACTAGTACTTCTCGAGTTCTTGAAAGAGTCAAGCATAGATGTTGTGCTTATTTCTGAATCTCACTTCACTGAAAACCCTTCTTCCATTTACCTGGATACAGGCTCTATCACACAAAGCATCCAAGCGGAAACGCTAGAGGTGGATCAACCATTCTCATTAACCCATTCATGACGAGCGTGCCCATATGATAGCGCTCTACGGTATGTGCAATTAAAAAAATATTTGAACGAATATCACTAGTCCGTTTTTTGATGTTTATAAAGCATACTTTGATCTTTCTTTTGATATATAACTCTAAGCAATCGCTCGTCAGTAGCGATCGTGGCGGATAATTGAAAAGTAGTGTTTTTAAAAAGTGGGCAAAAACAGCGAAAAGGCACGACCTTTCAAGTAAGAATATTTTTCATTGCCATAAAAAGTTAGATATTTTGAATATTTTTTTTTGGCATTTGGGTAGAATATTAAAGTATTAGAAAACGTATAAAATAAAATTATTTATAACTTCTGTGTTAGGTTAGGTTAGATTAGAGGGTAGATGGCACCATTGGAGCATACATACTCCAGTGCCATCACACTTAGGCCAAAAAAGTTGACCCATTGTGATGCCCGTACTTTAAGAGGTGGGATAGGCCCACACTCGTCAAACCATAAGTTGGTAATCCAACCACCCAGAATTTCTTACGAAGGCGAGCATGAAGGGGTTTATCAGATAACTCCGCCAGGTCATCGAAAAAGTATTCCCCAAGGGTTCTACGCCTGAGATGTTGTAGACTTGGACATCGACAGAGGAAGTGGTGGGTATCTTCCTCGACTTCCTCGTCCCCACAGCCCCTACAAACGTCATTTTGGGTAAGACCAAGTCTCCTAGCATGAGCTCCTAAAAGGTTGTGACCCGTTAATGTGCCCATGAGGACAGATATGGATTTCCTATCAAACTGCAGGAGCTTGACCGTACGTCCTTCATTGCGTAGTGGCCATAGTTTGCGAGAGGTCTCACAGGTGGAGAGTTGTCTCCATCTTATGTTGGCCTGCCTCGCAAACTGTTTTTCTAGTCGTTCCCTAATACTACAGAGTGGGATTTTTACAGAACGGTCCGCTAGGTCAGCACTAATTGCCGACCCTTTCCGAGCCAATTCGTCGGCTGCTTCATTTCCAGGTATTCCCTCATGCCCCGGCACCCAGCAGAGCCTAACGCGATGCTGTGAGCCAAGAACCTGCAGCTCTTCGCGACAGCGCCTGACAAGCTTTGACTTGATGTAGACGGCAGATAACGCTTTTATTGCTGCCTGGCTATCAATGAAAAAGGTGATATCATCATGTGGTATCTCCACCATTGAGGTCGCCTTGGCCGCCTCCGCCACTGCCAGTATCTCCGCTTCGTAGACACTGCTGTTGTCTGGCAGTCGGATGTATCCCGTGATCCCTAATTTTTCGCAGGTGTAACCCGCACCGGTACCAATGTTCATTTTGGACCCATCAGTGAAGACTGATATGGGTACGTTTCTTGATAGGTCATTTCCCTCCCACTCTTTCCTGGTGGGAAATTGACTGGAGAAGGGAATATTGAAGTCTGGGTATGGCAGCAGGTAGTCAGAGCTGATGTCGTTCCCAAGATGTCGTTGCATTATGTCTGAGTGCCCCGTCGAGTTTCTATGCCAGGTTTCTGTCTGGCTTTTTCTTAAGGCACTTTTTGCTGCATATTCTTGTGTATATAGGTCTAGAGGCAGAAAATTAAGAATTGTCTCGAGTCCTGCCGTCAGTGATGATTTCATCGCACTAGATATTCCTCTACATGCTATTCTTTGTATTTTTGTCATTGCTTTCAGATTAGTGGTCTTGCTGGCTGATTTCCACCACACGAGACAACCGTAGGTCAGTATTGGTCTAACGATGGCTGTATACATCCATGAGATGATTTTGGGGCGTGGGCCCCACCTTCGTCCAAAAATTCTACTACAGGTGTAAAAGGTAATTGACGCTTTCCTAACCCTTTCTTCTATGTTTAATTTCCAGTTCAGTTTCCTGTCTAAAACGAGACCCAGATAGCGGGCGCTTTCTGAGACTCTGAGAGGGATCCAATCTATAGATGGTGGTCTGAATTGTGGAATCGTTCGTTTGTTCGTGAATAGGACAAGTTCGGTTTTTTGGGGGTTAACCCCTAGTCCACATTTCTTAGTCCAGTCGCTCAGTTGTTTCAGTGCTACTTCTAGTATATCGCTGATGGTCGGAAGGAATTTACCCGTAGCTAGCAGTACAACATCGTCCGCGTATGCGGTCACCTTTATCCCACTCTTCTCAAATTCAATCAGTATTTCATTTAGTACCAAGTTCCACAGAAGTGGTGAGATGACACCGCCCTGCGGGGTACCCCGAGAGGCAGTCGCCTCCATGTTCGTGTTCCCAAGTTCCGTTCTGATTTTCCGCTGGCTTAACATACTAACGATCCAGTCTGTTAGGGCAGGCTCGATATTCGCGTGTGTTAGCGCCCTACTAACCGCACTTACGTTGACATTGTTGAATGCGCCCTCAATGTCTAAGAATGCAGCTAGAGTGTACTCTTTATAAGAAAGATTCTTTTCAATGGTGCTGCCTGCTACGAATATAAGAGTCTATGAGTTTTTCGAAAGTCTTCAGTACGAAAGACGTCAGGCTGATGGGCCTAAAATCCTTCGCTAGTGTGTGGCTGGCTTTGCCCGCCTTAGGAATAAAAATAACATTAACTTGCCGCCAAATTGCTGGGATGAGCTTAAGGCTGCTCAAGAACAATTCCTTAAGAATTGGTGTTATAATATTCTTGGTCTTCTGCAGCATTATCGGGAGTATCCCGTCACTACCAGGAGATTTATAGGGCGGAAAAGAGTCAATCGCTGTTCTACTCGCGTCCGCATCTTCCTGATTAATATCACAACCTGGGAAATGCGTTTCCAGCAGAAGCTGTAGAGTCTCAGAGCACGATTCGGTCCATCGCCCATCGCTTCGCTTGAGGAATCCAGGTATAGCTGGTGCTTTCGAGAGAAGTTTTCTTAGTCTTGCTGAGTCAGAGGAATGTTCCAAACCACTACAGAAATCCTGCCAAGACGTTCTCTTGGCGTTCCTTGTAGCGGTTTGGAATTTCCTTGTACTCGTTTTGTAGTCGTCCCAGTCAGTGGATACATTGGTTCTCATAGCCTTATTAAAGAGCTTGCGTGCGGCGCTTCTTAAGACCCTAAGCTCCTCTGTCCACCACGGTGCTGATTTCTTTACCTTGGTTGTCCTTAACGGACATGCCTTACAATACGCCTTACTAAGGAGAAGCCCTAGCGACCTGGCAGAATTGTCTATCTCATGCGCTGATGTCAGATTTTGCGCCTGCAGTGTATGTATTCCATTCCTTACCTCACTTACAAAAGAGTCCCAGTCCGCCTTTCTTGGGTTTCTATATGGGGGTAATGTATTCTTTGGTATATCTATTTCGAATTCTATTATTCTATGATCAGAGAACGAGGCCTCAGGGGAGACCATCCACTGGTTTATAGATATAGAGTCCGAATTATTCGTTAATGTTATGTCAAGTACCTCCCTCCTATTTCTAGTAGTAAAGGTGGGCTCTCTGCCCTTGTTCGCAATAATCAGATTCTTTTTGATTATATATTCAAATAAAGACTCACCCCGTACATTTGTGTCACTGCTACTCCACTGAAAATGGTGTGCATTGGCGTCACAGCCGATGAGAATGTCCCGTCCTTCCTCGGCCTTCACGATCAGTGAGTTGGTGTCATTCGACGGCGGTGGATTCACTGAGTCGTACGGCATATATATGGTGGCGATGACGAGGGAAGGAGACCCGCGCCTTTCGCACATTACTGCCGTCTGATCAGGGGTGCTAAAAGAAGGTAGGAGATAAACGTTGATTTGTCTCCTAGCTACTATTCAGGTTCTGATTTTAGTCTCACTGTTTAATGGTTTGACGCTGTATGTGGTCAAACCTTTGTCCGCAAGCCCGCATATGTTAGCTCGGAGTAACCAAGGTTCCGGTATGAGGGCGACGTCTACGTTCTTGCTCGCCATTAGCGAAACAAGATTTGCGCTAGCCGCTTTGCTGTGATGAAGATTAATTTGTATTAGGTTCATGGCAGTAGTGGCATTGTACTTACTTTTCTGGGTGGTTCCACAGCTGGCCTCAGTTTGCCAGGTGACCCCTATGCGCACCTTGAAGTTGCATTTCCGTAGAAGCGGCATCGACTTGTGGCTAACGAGTACCACCTCTGTGCCCGCCTCCGTTCGCTCAGCAACCTCCACGATCTCCCATTCAAGGCTTTCCAGCTCAGGGTTCAGGTGGCGTAGGTTGCGTTCAATACGTTCCCTTGGAAGATGTGGTCCCGGGATCATCAGTTTGAATTTCTGTTTTGCGAAGTCCAGGATCGCATTTTTGTCGGCGACGCGCAGGTCGGCATGAGCCCACGGTGCAGTTGTGTTGGCGACAAATGCCTCGAGCCATTTCAGCGTGTCCGCATCATCACACTGGAGCATCTTAAAACCCTTGATTGTGGTCAGCTGGCCAAAGATAGGGATATGCTTCCCCTTCTTCAGGATAGCATCATTCACACCCTCAAGGATTCTGAGCTCTATCAGCTGCCACTGGTCCTCTGTCAGTCGACGTTCGGGGTTCCCGTAGTCAACCACAGCGACCCTAAGACCGTCCTGTACGACGTCTGCAACGGTTCTTCGCTTTTTGTTGCAGGCCAGCGGCGGCAACACCGTATCGTCGTGCCTGCCCCTTTTTGGAGTTCCCGCCACTGCGCCCGATTTCTCTGGAGCAGCAGTGGTCCACCTGAGTTTACCCGCCGCTGAGGTCGGGGTCAAAGGGCCTCCATTTCTCGCAGCAAGTAACCTCATGCTGGCCCCCGAAGATACAGACACGCGCGATATGGGTGCCTTCACCGTCTCCTCCGCCGCCGTTAGCATCTGGCGTTCCCTTTCCGTGTAGGAATTCGGGTCGCGCTTCTTCATCCGTCGTATCGAGCGTTTGGCGTTCAGCCTCTGCGTGACGGTCTTCCCCTCGTTACCAGCACTACCTGCCTTGCTCCCCTCAGCGACCATTGGAACATCGGGTTTTTCCGAGCCATGGTGGTGTTGCTTCGGATCTCTCGGCAGGGTGCCCCCCAGTCCCGAATACTGCCCCGCTTTCACGCCATCCTGACTGACCTCAGCGGCCATTGGAACATCGGGTTTCCCCGAGCCATGGCGGTGCCTTGATTTGCCAGAAAGAGCGATCACCGTACAGCAGCTGTCCAGAGTGGTATCACAGTCCGGGACCATTTCAGGACCAGTCGCGACTGACGCAGGTTGAGAGTCAGCTGGGCTGGCTGAGCCTTCGCTCGAGCCGGGCTTCGTATCATCAACAACCTTCGTCCTTTCCGACCGCACACCACCCTGATCCTCCCCCGAACAAGATTGAGCGGGGAGCTCATTACATCGTTCGGGTTTGCATCCAGTGGTGCCCGGCCGCATTCGCGGTGGTCCCATAGGCTCCACATCGCCCCGGTCTCCAGCAGGGGCCATATCTGCGTCCGTTTTATCGGTCGCTGAGGATAGCCCCTGTAGGAAGGCCCGCGCGTTATGCAGCCTTTTACGGTCCCTTTCGTTGAGTTCATCCCAGGTCTTGTTACCCAACCTTCTAACTGTCAACTTCCTGTTTGCGATCCTCTTACGAGTCGAAGCTGTTGACATGGTTGACAGCCCTGATGAGCTGGCGACAGACATATTATCGTCCTCACGAAGAAGCAGTTTCTCTATGTTTACGGCAATATTACCGCCGCCTACCTCACCGACACTAATCGATTCGTTGTCCGTTGTCGCGCATAGAAGATGAAGGTTCTCCTCCTCCTCCGTCATGTCCGTCGTCATTCCTAAATTTTTTAAAGTTTTTTCTTTTTTGGAGTTCACTTTTGGTCCCACGAGTGTGGGGGAAGGGCGGTCATCCTGCACTCACCCAGTATGCAGGAAAGGGGAATTAGGTTAGAACTAGAGGTCGCCAGGTATCTAGAGCTTCTGTGTTTTATCATTTTGAATTTCGCTGTTACCATATGGGCACGCTCGTCGCAACCCTAGCAAATTTAAATTTTCTTACTGAAAATGTTTGTATGAGCTTTTTTATGTAAAATGTAATATATTTTATTTGTATATTGATTTGAAAGTGTGTTTGTGTACTTAATATAATTATTAAAATTTTTTTTTTAATGTTTAGATTTAAAATAATTTTTTGTACTTGTTTATATACATATTTGCGTACAAATTTGAGCATTTTTTGTAAAATTAAGTAAACTTTATCTATATATTGGTTTGAAATATATTTTTTTTTAGCTTCTTTCATATAAAGTATTTTATATTTTATATATTTTATCTATAAATTGTCTTTAAAGTGTGGTTATGTACTTGGTATGCTTATGAAAAATTAGCAGCACCTCTTAGGTTGATTTAGCCTAATCCGTATGTCTGTCCGTTATTTGGATTGGTATGGGCTATTGAAGCTAGGCGGTCCAAACATTGAATTTATCGTTTGGAGGTCCTAGAAGGAGTTGGTAATGCAAATGGGCGAAATCGATCAACTGCCACGACTACCTTCCATACAAGTGAAAGTCGAGTTTTGTAACAAATGTTAAACAATTTCACGGGAATTGTGGTAGGAAAATTATCCGTAAGATATATTGTCCGCTTTGCGTCGATGGTGAGTGCCGCAAAAGCTATATGAGCAATACCCCGATCATGACATGACATCATGACGCATACAAAATCCACGTCTAAGATGGCTAGGTCATGAACGTTGCTGATGAACGTAAAAAAGTACTCCTAAATGGAGCACATGTGAGTACCGTTGGTGGAATGAGCGTTTATATGGAGATATTTCTTATGGTATTGAAAACATAAGCAGTATTTTGGTGTAGGTGGAGATACATATTATATACAGTGGCGGACTGATAATTAGGCCAGCCTTTTGTAGTAGTTTTGAACGACTACCAAAATTTTAAGAATATCAACTTGATTACTATTGAAAAGGTCTATTGGACCCCATTCTATGATGACTACCAGGACACTTATCAAAAAAATCCTAGTTGAAAACTGACCTACTTTTCTAACTTTTTTCCTGGGGCCTATACAAATTTTTTTTGACGCAAAAATGTGCGTTTTTTAAAAACAAATTACTTTGCTGAAGAAATTTTTGTGATAAGAAATGCTCCTGAATTAATAGAATTTTTTTTAACAAAATTTTTTTTTAAAAAACTTTTAGATTTCAAAAAATTGGTCGAAAAAATTTTTTTTAAAAATTAAATCTTAAAACATTGCTAAACTTTCAAGAATTAAAAAAAAAAGTAGTTATAAACAATAATATCTTAAATTAGGTAATTTTGCTAGGGTTGTGACGAGTGGCCATTTCTAGGTAATCCTGAAAAAATCTTGAAAAAATTCCGAAAGTTTCGCTCTTGTCATTAATGGGTTAAAAGCCGAATAAAACGTTATGCTCTACTGAATTATTGCACAGAACATATTCAAGCAACAAGTATTTCTCCCGACGAATATTTAAAAGGACTAACATTAACAGCTATATACACTCTAAATTATTTGTTGAAAATTCCTACCAAAATTTCAATAAATTTGAGCTGAATTTTCGGTGGTTGTCTAAAATTAGTGGCCTTTCTGCTCATTGAATTCAAAAAAGGAGAAATAGTTTAATTATAGATACAAAATATTGCAAATCTAAAATATGCAATCAAATTTATTTAACTTTCCACAAAAATGCTGATAAAATATGTAGACATTTCAAAACCACAAAAACTTGTGTAATTTTCTCCACACTAAACCAAGCGAACACAGTTTCTATCAGTTCTCAGCTGCCTTCTTTGAGTGTAGACGTGTTATTTGTGGTTGCTGTTTATATAAAATGTATTTTATATTATTATAAGCGATAGTTTTTATTATATTATTATATAAAATGTATAAGAAAGTTTTGTGAAAATAACCAATTTAATTTCTACGCCAATTTAATTTCTACGGCAATAATTTTTGTAAATCTGTGTTTGCTTTGTTTTGTTTGCAATAAGAAATTTGAGAATATTCTAATTAAATTATGTTTTAATGTATATATGTATTTGCAATTATTGTACAATTTCTTGTATCATTTATCTTGTAATCATTTATTACATAATCATGTACTTGTATCATTTGCATTCGATAATAAAAATTTAGCAAATCTTTAAATTTACACATTTCGTTGCCCAATCCCCCTCTCTTTCGAAGAAAGGAGTGAACGAACGGCATTCAAACGAGGCGGCCGTATTTGACCAACGTTATTTTATTAATTAACATTACTTTACTTACAATTAAAACCATCCTGATCTTTATTTTATTAAACTATAAAAAATGAACTAAATCCTGACACATGAATAAAACGAATATTTACGAATTAAAAGGAAATAAATATATCGCCTTTAGCTCAGAAGTGGAATTGAATCGCGTGTGAAAAAACGTTTACGTAAAAAGGTCAAATACGTCCCGGAAAGTAACGAGCAAACTTATTTAAAATTATTCGAAACGCATAAAATATGTCGAAAATCATGTAAATGCAAAAAAGGGCTTTGTCGAAAGTTTCTCGGGACATTCGAGTCGCGTCGTGCTTTGTGGAATGTTCTAGAAGCGTCATTTAACGATCAACGAAATCGCAAACGAAAAAAATCATAGAATGATCAGAATAATTGGAAACGAAGCGTAATCTCGAGTAAACGCAACGTATAAAAGAAGCACAAAACGAAATCAAAAGGTTATTGTGAAAAGCGTAAATCTAAACGAAAACGATAGCGGGTAAAACGAAACGAAACGCAAAAAAAAACGACATGTAACGATGTGGACGTAACGAAACGAAAAAACGAAATTAAACGAAATAAAAAACGGAATAATCGTGAAACATTTCGAAACGAAAATTGATAATCAAAACAAAACGTAGTATTTAAGCAAAATTAATACGGTGAAAATAAATAGTTTATCGATAGACAAATTGAAGCAAATGCTTCTTGCAGCCAAGTTGGCAACGACTGGCACGAAATCCGAATTAGTGCAACGATTAGAAGCAGCGTTGGGGTCGGATGAAGTCGAATCCGATGAGAGTGAGGTGTCATTGCAAGACCAAATAATAGAATTACGTCATATGATGCACAGTGTGTTGACTGTGATGCACAATAATCAAACGCGTCATCAAAACGAAACGATTAATATGAGTGAATAGGGACTAAAGTATGGTCGCGAAATTATTTTTACAAAATCAAAGTAGCCTGCCGCGATCAACGGTAAATATAGCGGTACTATGTTTCTACACATTTTAAGTTTAGACATAGCAGCTACTCAATCAGTGCAAAAGTTTATGTTTAAGTGATCTAAAGTTTATGTTTAGATCTAAAAATGTCATCAATTAAAAAAAAAATACGCGATAACATTATTGACATTTATATTCAAAATAAAGAATGCGGAAATTGGCAGAAAAGCCGGAACCTCAAGAGCGACTGCTAGAAATGTAATAATTAAGTTTATTAATGAAAAAACAACAGAAAATAAAAAAGGTGCTGGTCGAAAAGTGGGGTATAAGGACCCAAAATTGGTGAAAAAAGTCATTGCCTACTGGAAGCGGCGACCGAACTTGTCTGAACGCGATTCGGCAAAAATCTTTAATATAGCGAAGACAACTGTTCATAAAATCAAAGTGAGAAGTTCCTTAAATACGTATAAAACCCAAATAGTGCCTAACCGAAATGACGAAATCAACAGAAGGGCTAAAACTACAGCACGCAAACTTCATGATGAAATTTTGAACGGATTCAAAGGTTGCATTTTAATGGACGACGAAACCTACGTTAAAGCTGACTTCAACCAAATTCCTGGTCAAAGTTTTTATGTTGCGCATACTAGAGGTGGTGTAGAAAAACAATATAAGTATAAAAAACTTGATAAGTTTCCCAAGAAATTCATGGTTTGGCAGGCGATTTGCACGTGTGGGCTCAGGACGGAGTCCTTTATCACAACCGGCACTATAAACAGCCGCATTTATATTGAAGTGTGTCTGAAAAGGCTGCTGACTCTTTATAAAGGTCACGTAGTTCCTCCACTATTTTGGCCGGACTTAGCATCATGTCACTATTCAAGGGAGACCCTACAATGGTACGAAGAAAATGATATCCATTTCGTTCAAAAGGACTTCAATCCGCCTAACTGTCCAGAGCTTCGCCCCATTGAAATATATTGGGCTATAATTAAACGGAAGCTTAGAAAAGAGTTCAAACCAGCAAAAGATATCAAAGATTTCGCAAAAAAATGGAAAAAAGCCAGTGTTGCCATACCAAAAAGTTCTGTCAAACGCCTTATGAAGGGTGTCAAGACAAAAGTGCGCAAATTTGCTAAAACGAAATTGACAAAATAAAATGTTAGACGCTATTTAATGTATAATAAAGTACTGAATCAAACCTGTAAACATGATTTTTGTAATATCTATAGTTCAGGAAATATTTAACATAATATTTGTAAAAATAATTTCGCGACCATACTTTAGAACCAAATAATCAAAACGAAAACGTGGCACCACCCGTGAGAAACGCATATACGGTAAAAGAAATCGGCAGAGCAATTCATCGAACGTGTTGTGGACGCGAAAAACGCATATCGGTGGGATGATAAGTGTCTCATGCTAGCCGTGTTCAGTCGCCTTAAGGGTCCTGCACGTATGTGGGTCGATGCAACGCAAGTGGCATGATTTTTCGATAAACTTGCAAAACGAATTTGGACGATCATACGATGAAGCCGAAATACATTGTATATGACTCGGGCTACGCGCAAACATAACGAAACTATCATTGAATTTTGTTTTCGAATGAGTTCATTGGGTAGACGGTACAAACTTAGTGAAAAAGCGTTAATCAAATATATTCGAAATGGTGTTAAACACCGATATCTTCAAATAGCTACGGCAGCTCAGATGTTCGGAGCGGTAAGTGTTTTGAAGAATATTTACGCAACTTTCCGGGTACTCGGTATGTGAAACCGGACATCTCAAACGACTACGTGAACAGCGAAACGAAAAATGTAAAAACAAATGAACGAAACGAAAAACCGAAAGTGAAGTGCAACAATTGCGCGGAATTAGGCCATATTTCAAACCAGTGTTCCAAACCGCAACGTCGAAAACGGTGTATAAATTGCCAAAAGGTGCATTCTGTTAACGAAAAATTGGCGGTAAGTCATTCATTGCTTTATTAGACACGTGTAGCGCATGTAGCCTGGTGCGCAGGTCAGCGGTCAAAGACTTGCCTGGCGAAGAAGAACGATGCTCCATCAAGATTAGCGGAATATGTTACGGCAAACGATATGTCCATCGTAAAATAAAATCGACCATTGCAATTGACAATGTTGACATTAACGTGGATCTTCTGATAGTACCAGATGACTTCCTAACGACAGACGTACTTGTGGGACAAGACGCGTTCATAGATAAGAACATTTCTCTGACGATAAGCGGAGGTGTCATACGATTTCGAAACGGAAAAGCAGTTAAATCGAATACTGAAGGCAAACGTAACGTCGAGGTGGGCGAAATCTAATGTTAAATTGACAATCAAGAGTAGGGACGGTCATTAGCACAGCTGGTCAACGAGTATGAAGATGATGAGGCGTGCGAACCGGAAATGACGTCAATGCGAATCACAAAAGTTCGCATCGACAACAACGACATGTTATTCGGAATGCAATTTCATGATGAAAAATTGAGTCGCATTGCGGATGACTTAATGACGAAGATGAAAACAGCTGACGAAGACTATTACAAAATTAACTGTTCACGCCAACCGCGTAAATATGAACGCTACCTTATATAAATTTGTTAAATGTAGGGGGCGCTGTTGTCTGTGGCGAAATCTGCTTTCAAGTATGGCGATTTCGGTTTTGCGCTTTTTGGCTTTTTAAAACTTAATTATCACTCTCTCCCGAATACCATACGAAGCAGCAGCCGCCACAGTTAAGAATAGCCGGCAAGATTTTATGAGGAAAATATATAAGAAAATAAAAGAAAGATTATTAATTCAAAACGAATTTTCTGTTTTTATCCTTTTTTGAAAACGATTTCGAGAGCTATCGAATAGTTCGTAGAAGAGCAAGGCCTGCGCCCAATTATTGGTCCTTCAATCCCGATTAAAGAAAAGGAGACGAAAAGGCCTCCACAGCAAACAAATTGTAACCGAGAAGAAAAGTCCTCCTCATCAAATACAACAAACCAAAATAATCATCATCAAAGCCAGCTGCTTCAAATTTAAAAAAGGTGCGTTACATTTATTAATGGTTAGGGTTACCAGACGTACTCTTTTAAAGAGTACAGTACTCTTTTTAGGCCCTCTTTTTTACTCTCACTTTTTTCCCGAAAGTACTATTAAGTACTCTTTTTCTTATTTCTGGGACTTTATCATATAACAGCTGAATGCATCGGCTCAGAAGGGTAATCAATTTTTATTATTCGTCAGAATTAAAATGAAAAAACCTTAAAATTTTAGGTTTGTTAGCAAAGATGGGCATTAACTAGTTAATTAATTAATTAATTAACGAATTTAAATTTTTGGTTAACTTTTAACGTTTCAGTTAATTTCGAAAACCATTTACTCTTTCATTTAGTTAAGCTAAATTTCTTCGATTAACTATTATTAAAGGTAAATAAAAAAGTAAAAATTAAGAATTTATACTATTTTTTTATTATTTTTTATTATTAAATGTAAAAAAAAAAGTAAAAATTAAGAATTTATACTATTTTTAACTGACTAATTTAAAAATTATTTCACAAAACAATTAAATACACTTGCCGATATATTTCGAAGTATTTTATATTCCATTTGTATGTATCAGACATCGTCAGGATGTTTACACACATCGTATTTTCCATTTCTCAAAATGGCGAAAAACTGAGAACGCCATTGTGTATAGAATGGCTTGTGATATTTGTTCTTAACCAAACTTCATTCGTTTCATTATTATTATTTAATATTCTAATAAAATTGGTATTCCTTTATATAAATATAAATAAATTGTTTCAGACACGAAATTTCGCTTTTTGATAAAAAAAAAGCATTCAATCGTATATAGTTAAAATGTTTTTTATGTGTTTTTTTTTGTAAACTATTTTTTTTTTTATTTTTTATCGAAAATTTAACTATTTAATTTGACTTTTAACGAAGTTAGCTTTTCAACGAAATTAACTTTTTAATTTAACCAAGTTACATTTTTGATTAACTATTACTGGGTTAACGAAGTTAAATTCTCGATTAACTATGCCCAGCTTTGTTTGTTAGTTTGTAGCATCTTTCGTCACATTGCATTGAAAAGTTACCAAAATTCTTAAATGCTAGGAATAAAACAAAAATTAGTATGAGACCTACCATCTTTTTAACCGAAATATTAAAAACAATTTTGTATGTCTTTATCGAAAACCATCCATATACAACATTAGTACCCAGGGTCTAAAATTTTGTGTTCAACTTATTATCCGCTTAATTTTATAACTTTTTTGAAGACATTTTTTTCTAATATTTTTGTCTTTTAAAAAATTTGTGGTCTAAAACCGAGGAGTTTGGGACCCCTGCAACTCTGTACTCTTTTTTACTCAAGAGAATCTGGTAACCCTATTAATGGTGATCTTGTGTGCGCATTTTTAAAATACTAAAAAATAAATAGATATTCAAAATCTATCCGAGATATAAAATAAAGTAAAATTTTCCATACGCTGTAATAGCCAGCCAAAGCCACTCATTTACTCTTGTTTTTCTTCGTTATTCCAAAAACAATTTTGTGATTTTATTCTGAATGTGAAGTGATTTATAAAATAAAGCTTCAAATAATTTGTACCCAATTATTCTCTTTTTTAATTCTGCCAACTCTTTACAAAGCAGCGTACACTGGCGCCAATTGGAATTTCGAGAACTTTTCTAATAAAAGTTCAAATAATTTCCGAAAAACTATATTTTTGAGTGAAGAATAAAAAGAGAATGACAATAATACCAACCAAATGCAGGTACTCCGTACTTAAATTGAGAAAATAAAAAGTAATAATTGAAAAATATTTGACATATTGTACTGTGCAAAAATAACAAAAAGCACACACACACAAACACATACTCCCACCCGCTCTCACAAGAAAAAGTCTCCACTGCAGGTTGTTGCTGCATTATTTTCTTTCGTTTGCTTTAGTTAATTTTTCGGTTGTTAAAAGCGGACAGATAAACGAATTTGCATTTTATTTTAATAAAGTTACAATAAAATAAAGTAAAGTAAAGTAAAGTAAAGTAAAATAATTTAAATTAAAATCAGTGGAGTTAACTAAAGTAAAATTATGAAAAAAAACTAACTAGAGTGCAACAACAAAAAACTACCGCGGTGAGATTTAAATAAAATCAATTAATACATATTTCCATATCGTTTTTTAAATATTTTCGTGAAATATTTAACATAAGCGATTTGGAATATATAAATTATTTTTGGCTCTTGGCATTTGGTGCATTTTGTGTTGTTTTTCCATTTGCCTATGCTCTCATTGTAGAGTATTTGAAGTGCGCCCTACGTCAGTATTTCCGACACTGACAAAGGGTTAAAATATATAAAACAAGAAGTTTGAATTTTTGTATCGCCTTTTAAATATTTTTGAGAAATATTTAAATAAAATAAGCGATTCCAAATATTTTATTATTGGGAAGTTTTTAAATGTTTTTTTTGTTTTTGGAAATTTAAGTGTAATTTTTAGATATTTTAAATTTTTTGTGCAGCTTTAAAGGAATTTTTACGTCTGGCTGACGAAATTCTTGAATTCGAAGCGGAATTCAATACCACTGGTCAGAATGACCATTCGACCTTTTCATTAGTAATACAACGCGAAAAATTTAAAGATTTATGGGTGAAAGTAAAGACAGCGTATGAGGTCTGTTCACGGTCACCCTCAACCGACAATAACGAGCCTAGTGGCGATTTAGAAATCCTAAAAGATAGATATAGAAATTGCTACCAGGCATATGTAGCCTGCGCTGTCATGATGGGTGAATTTGCTCACAATCTGACAGCTCATAATTTAACACCCCCTCCCAGTTCTACTATGATTTTAAATTCGAATGAACATCGTCCGTCTTCTAGCAACATGAGGTTGCCTCCGTGTGACACTGAGATTTTCTATGGAGTTTATCTGTCATGGCCCACTTTTCGTGACATGTTCACGGCCATTTATATTCAGAATTCCGTGCTAACTTCAGTTGAAAAACTTTTTCACCTAAACCAGAAGACTAGAGGTGAAGCCAAAGATATAGTCCCCTCTCACAAATGATGGATTTGTGCAGGCGTGGAATAATTTATCAGATAGGTATGAAAATAAGCGTATTTTAGTGAATAGTCAACTGAGGATTTTGTTCGGCCTTCAGCCAGTGACTTCGGAGTCGGGATCCGCTACAAAGAAATTACAGCGGGATATAAATAACTGTATATCCGCTCTCGAACTATATAAAATAATGTTGGGATGCAATTTTCGTATTTTTGTGTTCTACTTGCTTACCAAAAGCAACGCTCTCCTTATGGGAGCAAGGAATTAAAAATAAGACAGCAATCCCCAAATGAGTTGATTTAGATAGTTTTCTGACTGAAAGATTTCAAACTCTAGAAACAGTTTCAGATATTCGAGGTACGCTTAACCAAAGTACTGGTGGCTACCAAAATAAATACTCCCAAAATCAGAATAGAAAGGTAAATTCCCATAATGCAAACGTTTACCAGGCGAATTGCAAACTTTGTGATACGCAACAACACCCACTGTGGAATTGGCCACAATTTTTAGATATGAACGTTAGTTACATGTTGTCAACAGTATGGAGGTTGTATCTGTGTTTAAACTGTTTGGCCAGTTCTCATGAGGTGAAAGATTGTACGAGCAATTACAAGTGCCTTAGTTGCAAGAGGCGTCATAACTCGCTACTTCATCGTGAAGGACTTGGGTCACCGCCTAATTCTCCTGCGCCATCAGATGGTGTAAATCAAAACAATTTTCCGGTTTCAAGTGATTTATCCACTGAACCTTCCACATGGCAAGGTCATGTCGATAGGGTTCAGACGCATTTCACAACGAGTACAAAAGGGGTGCTGTTAGGGACAGCTTTAGTGACCATATGTCATTCAGGCTCCGTTTATACGGCCAGAGCGCTAATCGACTCTGGGTCAGAGGGCACATTTTCGTCTGAAGATACCCACTCAAAGCGTGAATGCCCAAGTAGCATGGCTAAAAAATGTGGTTTCGGCACAAATTCAAAAAAATTGCAATTTTGTAATAAGATCACCAATTGATCCCAGGGTAAGAATAGAGACGAAGGGTCTCATTCTTCCTCAATTAAGCGGCAACATTCCCACAGTTTCTATCGATAGGACCTTGGTGCAGAATTTACCTGATTTGCAAATGGCAGATCCTAATTTTCATAAAAGCGAACAAGTGGATGTCCTCATTGGAGGTGACATATATCCACGAATTATTTTAGATGGAATACGAAGAGGTATTCTAGGGTCACTTATTGCTCCACCCACAGTTTTTGGGTGGATCTTAACTGGCCTTTGCCCCCTAATGGGGTTTCAATTAAACCGACATATTCGGTATACTTTAATCAAATTTCACTGCAGGATCAGTCGTCAAATTTGCGAGAACTTGAGGAAGTCTCAAAGAAAAGTTCTTGGAATTTAAATAAAAATAAGAGTAAGAAAAATTATAACAAAACCGCTCGTAAAAATGAGGATGGGCGTAAATATTTAAAATGGAAAACTACACAGAACAATTTTGAGAAGTTAGAGATAATGAGTGAAGAAATGCTATCTCCAAATGATTGGCGGCTAGGCAGAGATATGAAAAAATATTCCGGCCGAGACGATAGAATTCGGATTTTAGATATCCGAAAAGAATACGGATCGCGTTGTTTTACGAACGCGCCAAAATTCTGCGAAAGTGGCGGAAGCGTCGATACTGCGGATGGTGGACTTAGCCACGACGGCGGTGGACATCTCAGCGTAGACAAAACTTTGCAACGACAACAAGAAAATCTTTGGTTTCCACGCATGCGAAATGTCGTAAAATCGTACATCAAGTCGTGTGTTGAATGTGCGTATAAACAAGCAACGTACTGGAAAAATAGAAGGCGAGTACCATTTCAGCGATGTAACGCCAGTGCCATTTAAGATCATACAGGACCATCTTGGTTCATTTCCACGCAGTTCAAAACGCAACGAACACGTTTTGGTATTAGTTGACGCATTCACTAAATACACCATCATACGAGGGGTGAAGAGCACGGCAACGATATACGTCATCGATATAATGAACGAAGTCATCGGTTACTTAGGGTTACCTGAGCGAATCGTATCTGACCGTGGTACTGCATTTACTGCAAAGGATTTCAAACGTTACTGTGACAACAACGACATAAAACACATTCTTAATGCTGTCAGAACTCCACGCGCAAATGGCAAGTGGAACGGGCGAATTGAACAATTTTATCAATGCTGCTACCCTCAACGAAAGAAGATAAACGATGGGACGAGAATTTGCGGAAATCCAGAACTGTAAAAATTCAACGAAAAACAGATCACCGATTTACACCCAACGAGTTATCCTTCAAAAACAAAATCATATTAGCGCTACAAAAAGACGATGAAAACACTTACAACAACGATTTGCAAAACGAGCAACAGCTGCCACAATAATATAAAACTACAACGCATATCAGCGAAAGATAGATATGACGCGAAACACGCGGCACCAACGCAATACGACATCGACGACTAAGTTCTGGTGCAGAATGAACCAGCCAGCACCGGCGGATCACGAAAATTGGAGCCGTTGTACAAAGGTCCATTTAAAATTGTGAAACGTTTAGACAACGACAAATATGTGGTGGAAGACCTACCAGGTCTTCCACCACATTACGGCATTACACGTCGGTATACGCCTCCGACAAGATGAAGCATTGGTGCATCTTACCGGAACCCAATGACGATCTCATTAAATTCTCATTAAAAAAATCATACACATTACACTATGCGACAAAAAAATGTTTATTGATGTGGGGCAAAATGAGCGTAGCGATTTTGCTCCTCACATCACTTTTGTCTGACGTTTGTAACACCAAGAGGGAGACGTGTCCGGTATGGAAAACTCCGTCCGCTTGTCCGTCCTCTTTTCTTGTAAATACGATTGGAGGAGCTAGAAGAATGCTAGCGATCTTATTTTGGATTTATCCTTTTTAGGCCCTAGAAGGAGTTGGTAGTGGAAATGGGCGGAATCGGTCGACTGCCACGCCTATCTCCCATATAAGTGAACATCGTGTTTTCAGTAAAACTCGTGTTTTCACTTATATTTTGCTTAAATAGTTCCAAACTTGGTATCTAGGGGTTTTCGGGGTCGCTGATTTCGAATTTGATGTCGGAATTTCAAAATTCAAGATGGCAAAACCAATATGGAGACCGAAATTTTAAAATTTTATCAAATTAGTATACAATTTTGTATATGGGGGTTTTTAGGATCACTGATTTCAAATTTGATGTCGAAATTGCTAAATTCAAGATGGCGGACCCAATATTGCCAAATAGGTGTAGGATATACACACTAAAATATTTGTTGCGAATTGCTATTGAAATTATACAAAATTTTTGCTAAATTTTCAGTGGTTGACTAATTTTAGTTAATTTTTTGCTTATTTAATTCAAAAATTCATAAATAGTCTAATTTTATATGTATAACTATACAAAACTAAAATATGCGTCAAAAAATATTTAACTCTCAACAAATTCGTGACAGATTGTGCGTACATTCTCTTACTTCTTTCAGTTCTCAGCT